>JARJDZ010007599.1:0-13222 GCA_030264555.1 Aleochara sp. GC000083
GCGACATTAAAACGAGTACACCCACGATGCAATGTCGCGTTCAAACGCGAAATGCATCCGGCAACTTCGTACGCGATACTTGAATAAAATTTTATGATAATTATGATATTATCATGGAGATTCTCGTCTGCAACGTGCTCATTGACTCGCGGATCTCTGCACGCGATAACAAGAAGTTCTGATGCGCAAAAATATAAATAGCGAAATTGGCACACATTTCCAAATATAGATCTAATAGAAAACTAAGAATTTTGATGGTACTTACCATTTTGAAGACATTGATATGTGGTTTCAACACTGATTCACTTAAGGACTGCCCTAACGATTTTCACGATTTCTACCCGAAATCACTCACATTTTAATTGTTCTTCGAACGCGTTACTAAGTTTGTCGTACTAATTACTTCCCTAATCAACGTACTGCCCTATCGAAATAGTCAACGCGCAACTATTTTTCACGGAATCTATCCGTAGCTATAAAAACGCGACGCGACCAGTGCTTACCCTGGAAGAAAATTATAAATTGAATGAACAATAAATTTTTAGATATGTTGAACTTACTTTGAATTTTATTGAAGAAAATCTCATTCCTTCATCCTTGAAACCATTGGGTAACAGATGCATTGGAAATTCTTCTGAAGATTGGCTCTGCAAAGCTGATGACGATTCTTCTTACTCGAAAATTATTGAAACCTGCAGCAATTGTCAAATAATAAATATTTAGCTTACTTCTGCATACTGCATAAAATCTAAGAAATAATAGTGATGTATTTGTATTTACCTAAACTCTGAGAAATTGTAGATGCCATTGGTTTTGTCTTCGAGGAAGACTCTTCAACTTGAGCTGACGTTGATTCTTGCATATTTTTTTGCAATTTTCTATTCTATATTTGCTGCTTTTGAATGTCAAAAGTATGACATAACGTCACAATTACATCACAGAATTTAATTTCTTCGTACTCAATTTCGAAGTCGACCAATTAATTTAAAAACATGAGGACAGTATTGAAAAAAAAAAGAATTAGACTCACATATAACCAAGAAATTGCATCATTTTTAAGCTGGGAAATTCATCATTTTCCAGGAATGTGCATCCATCATCATTTGACCATCTCCATAAGACAAACCCATAATTTCTAATTTTAAAGAAAAGCAAAAGTCAATTAACTACACCAATAAAAAAGAAGAGTAAAATAAGTAAATAAACAATCTTACAAACTTGAGAGTGTAGTGTTAGTGTTTGTTACTTGTTAGTGAAGCCTGCAATCACATCGAATGTTGTCCGCACGATCCAAACACCTCGAAGTTTGGAAGGCAAATGAATCCATACTCCGCGCAATTCAACTATCGCCATGCAAATCAAATGCCCGGACAAGATAAATATGGAGTGATTGTTGAGAAAGATCGGACCATGCGTCAACTCGCATTTGCATCCAACTGACACAAGTTTTCGTTGCCAAACTATGGTCAAAGAATCGAGAACGAAACAGCAACCTAGGCATTTGCTGGAAGCTTTTGTATGCGTGAAAATAACAATTTTTTCTCCATGTGAACCCTTTTCACATAGTCAGCGATTTTGAGCTTTTGTGGTGAAACCATAAATTTGTCCAGACATCAGCCATTGGAAATTTAGATTGGGATTCAAATGGTCGTTGTTACCAAACGAAGATTTCTGCCATGTTTGCAGCAGGTTGATGTAAAGAAGTTGAGGAATTAATGTAGAAAAAGTTGTTTTCAAAGTACAATGTATGGTAACATATATATCTATTGGAATTATTGGTTCAAAAGAAGAAGTGATCTTATAATTAATAATTTCATCTCTGGGACATTAGTATTTGTTTTGGGTTTCTTAAACCATCTATAAGTATAAAATTGCAATAAAGTCATAAACCTTACAAAGTTTTTATTTTGTTCTATATGCAATAGCTCTTAGCAGTGACATGAAATCTAATAAATTTCTGGAGTACTTAATGAAATGCAGCTGTTTTCTTTAATTTTCTCCTCGATTACAATCTTAATGGTCTATACACGGTGAAACATGCAGGAGAAATGTCAAGATATGCTATTTCTTCTTGGATTTCCAGTTATTTTTGGCTAACACTTTAAATGAACTTGATGAAGCAATATTTTAAATAAGTTTTTGTTTTTGAACTGTTAACAGCACGTTTAGCAACTGACCAAAAAAGCTTCCAGTGTCCAGTTATAAATGTCTTCTTTGTTTTCGAGAATCTTCCATCTGAAGAGAAATGTATTCAATGTTCAAATTATATGTCTGATCAGTAGATATAAAATTTACTATCAAAAACCTTCTTTTATCGCAAAAATCTTGGTGCAACTTGCACAAAATCGTATCCTACTGAAACGATTAAATAACTTTGCAAACTTTTTCGATTATTCCAATGCAATTTGCACCATGGGGCAGCTATCACGTCGACGTGAAACACGCCAAATTACATTTCGCATTCATCACATCGCGCACTTTAGTCGCCTCGTTTGAATAATAGCGCGACATGGGAACACTTACGAAAGAAAGGAAATCTGATAGAAAATTAAACGAGTTGCAACAAAGTTCTTAAGTTTTTCCATCTTGATGGTCGCCCCTCGGCGAACACCAGCCGAAGGAGTTCTAATTGTACGCGAGTCATCTGAATTTTATATGAAATGTGCTCCCTATTTTGTTTCAGGAATATGATAGTGTAATGAGGCTTAGATGCTAGGAGATAATTTACGTGCAGCATTATAAGTTTCTGGACGATGTTAAAACTTTATTACATTTGGTGCGCAATGCATTTTCGCACCGGCGTTTTAATGCGTTTCTTAGATGTGTTACAGCGTTTGGAAATGAATTTAAGATTTATGTTCATTAACGGATGGCATTTCTCATACGATGGTAAATACACAATGTTGCATGAAAGAGTTTGATGCATTCTTATGCACTGGTTTCATAACGAGGTGAATGTTTACCAAGTTTTCTTTATAGGATATTTATTCATGGTGAAGAATGAAGAAAGTTGCACCATTTATTAACTGACATTAGAGTGCATTTTGACTAGGTATCAAAAAGATATGTCTCTATACTTTTTCCAATAAGAAATCAAAAAATATAAAATGCAATTCAAATTTGGTGAATATAATTGAGAAATTTATATATCTGATAACTTCTAGAATTACAACTGGAAAATTGAGGTTTTTGAAATAATATCATTGAATGATTCGACTTGATAATTAGTCTACAAGAGTAGACAACTAGATTAATCGTTTCGGATGCGTTAACATAGATGTTAAGCAACATGATTCTTCCGTTATCGGAGACGATAAGCCCGCGTTTCGTTGCCGATGGAAGACGCTGAAGAGAAACGAAGAAGTGACTACATTTGCGACTCCATTTCGCATTCGCGCTGTCGTTTATTAATTGCGTTAGTGCATCAGCGGACGGTCACCGGCGATAAACAATTTATCAACGGGCGTGCAGCAACTTGGAAGTTTGCTCGGTGAAGAAGTAAGTCAACGTGGCGTGTACACTTTGTCGACTTCTTCACAATCATCAGCGAAACGAACGGTAGCGCGGAAATAAAGTGCATGGCAACAAGCAACTTGCGAGCAGCTTTGTAATTGAATTTTTGTTTTTGAAAGCGAGAGCCGGCCGAGCGCATCTCGGCGAAGCATACGCACGTGCAATTTTCTTGGGCTTCAATGATGGCAAAGTTTCCAAACTTCTCGGTGCACGCGTTTCTTCGGAGTAATCAATTAGAGGACCACACAGTCGAAGAAATCCGAATCGATGCCGGAGTTAGGCTTTCTCCGAAGAAATCCACTTCCAAGTTTAATGATATTCTGGAGGGAAAATACATGTTCAAATTTCAGTAAGAATTAGGATGAAGAAAATCAAGAATAAGTAAGTTTTTTACGGGTTACTCAAGGAAATATAAGAGTATAGACGAATTGAATAGTTTTAAAATGTTAGTGTTTTATCTGTGATACATTTTTAACGTTGACGACAATACCAATAGCATTTCTACGTAGAATTTTGCAAATAACTAAACATCAATCGAAAGTACAGTAAATTACCTAAAAATTAAGGTCTGAATTATTCGGATCGGACTTCCGGTCCCGAGATAATACATGAAGGATTATGTAATTGTGATCATTATGTCTAAGCAATTTGACGACAATGCCAATAGCATTTCCAGGCGGAATTTTGTGAATCTGTTAACATCATTTAAAAGTAGATTAAATTTTCAATAAAATGATGTCTGAACCAGTTTTATACGACCTCTACTTACTGAGAAACCGCTGACAGAAAATTGATAGTCAAAAACAAGATCATTTTGGATCAAATTGACGACAATGCCAATAGCATTTCTAGATGGAATTTTGCAAATGTCTAAACACCAATCGAAAGTACATTAAATTACCTAAAAATTAAGGTCTCAACTATTCGAATTGGACTTCCGGTCCCGAAATAATACATTAAGGATTATGTAATTGTAATCATTATGTCTAAGCATTTTCAGAAGGAATTTTGTAAATCTGAAACAGCATTTGAAAATAGATTAAAAGACTTACAATTCTGACATGAATTAAAATTGCAAACCAAATGAAATGAAGCATTAATAATCTTTTGCAGCGATGATTAAAGTTGATGATGATGAAGGTCGTGGTGGAAAATGAAGAAATCCTCTAACTTGCTGTCGGACGAGTTAATGCGCGTGCGGGCAACTGGGACGGATTGTGCAGACCGGCCTAATTGAAAACGAGTAAAATAATCGTGAAAAATGAAAAATTTATGGCCGACGCGGCTCCATCTTCGTCGCGCAATTAATCAATGTGCGGTTTTATTGCGGCGCTCGGATGACCAACGTAATAGGCACAGCAAGCAGCAATAATAGTCTTTTGCCTTCGACTCCAACCAAAGAGCTAGGAGCGTTAGACCTATCGCAATGAACACACAACTTGATTATTTATACATTAGTTCATGCGTTTATGTGTGTGCGCGCACATAGTTGCACGCATTTCTTGTATTTATTGGCACACATGCTCAGGATTTATTGGCAAATATATTAAGCAATATTATGCGCGAAGCTAGCGATATATGAAACGGCAGAAGGGCCTCCAGTTGTACAAACAAGCAACAAGAAACACAAGCGTAGAAATTGTCGAGATATAAATAAATAAACATCATATCGTAGATGGGCACAAAAATCGCATATGGAATTCGCGCACTGTTTTTTATACGCTCATAAATTTGTAAATTGATATAAAGTTATAAAAATGATAATTTACTTCTTTACTCTGGTGGGTTGTGACTTAATCATAAATAAGTTGAAATATTGCGGTTTGATTAGACAGCTTTTATTGCATTTTAAAGAGTATTGAATGGTAGTTTTCGCATTGAAAACTATAATGTAAACTGATATTAATGCAATTCAAAGTATCAGAAGCTTGAATCGTTTAATTATTCACAGTAATTTATTTGCATCCTTAAAAATTTTATTCGTCCGTGAAGTCCACCAAAATTTCTCAATGTCATGATGATTCTCGATGCAAATTCAAAATTATACTATCATGGAAGCGGTTCTTGCATTCCGGATTACATGAAATTAATCACGGAGTATAACATTTCCCTAATTGATGATTCGAACACTTTTACTTAATAAGATAAAGTGTCCGATGGAAATGATGGCATGAATATGATGTATGCTCATGTTCCGTGCGGCTTGCGCCTCATTCGCAAACGCATGCAGGTCGTAATTTACATGATAAATACGCGAGATATCAGTGAAAAATACAAAGACGTTTCATACGTGACTGTCGGAAGACTGCCGAACTGAAAAGCCAATGTACAATGTCTTCGAACATGAAGACATTCAAAATTTGAGAAGTTAAAAGTCTACACTATTTTTGCTAAATTTTCGCACTAAGAGCCAATTTACTAAAAATGGACTCAGTGATGAATATGGTCAAGAAAGAACTATAGATGGAATTTTATAAGGTCTGAAATCAAGTAAAATAATTTTAAATTCCAGATGGTAAATTACTTCAATTGGAAGATTCACACATCGAATAAATTTCCATTTGTTTTGCACTTTGACAATGCATTTGTGCCAATCTGACAATAATTTAAAGTTGGTCGGTTACAAGAAGACCTCACGTTGAGAAAATTACAGCTATTACTCTGAACGATGCTATTATAATAATAAATTATACATAATTGTAATGAAAACATAGTTGAAGTATTTTATAATATTTGACGAAAGGTTGATATCTACGATTTTTGTCAGACTTTCAACTTTCTTCAGTTGGATGATAAATTATTCCTCAAGATTTTATAAAATACAAACAAGACTTTCCAAAGTTCCTATTGATTTCTTATATCATGTTAGAAAACCATTTAAATATTTAATAGGAAATTTAATATGTAGTAAGTTGCTTTTGATCTGGCTCCCAAAAATATAAAATTTCAATGATTTTGTACTGAACTTGTGCAAACTTTTCATTATTTTTGTATTTTTTCTCTGTTAAATTCTTGATCAAACAAAATTTTGGGTCTTAAATGGGTTTCATACAAATAAGAGTGAAAAGCATTCAATATTTGAAATGACAAAATTTCTATAACAAATTAACTTACAATTGAATATTTCAAATACTCAAAAGGCTGTAATTTTTTTTTTGATTTCTTGAGTGCTTCAAATAAATCTTTCAGCTACTTATTCAGCTATTATCAGAACACAAGAAAAAACCGCTATTGATGGTATGCAAGCATATAATACATCAATCATTTTATGCAAATTGCGAAGTCCGATTTGCAGGATCTTACACGCCGAAATATTCAGCAAAATTTCATTTGCGCACTGCAATGTTATTAAGATATTTACGCGAATGTCACGCTAATGGTGATAATTTATTATCATCCTTATAAATATTTATAACACCTTCAAATTCCCACCTTCATTGCAGCGGCATTAATTTGGTGTCCCGAATTTCGAATCGGAGGGATCGGAAGAAGAAATGCCACCAACGCCATCATCGCCACCCCCGCCTCTTTGCAGCACTTGAAGCCATCGAAAGGCGCGTAGAGAAAAGCCGATTAAAAGTGAAATCGCGTCGGATGCGCCTTCCCTTCCCGTTCCCGTTCTTCCAGACCACGCATTCAAATTCGCCTTCGGTGGAGGAATTCAACCCGGCCAACAACCGTTTGCTTACGCGTTCATTCATTTGCCGCCCGCTCATTTGCATCCGCCGCCGCATCGAAAAGAAAACCGCTTATAATTGAATTATTCATTTCGCAGCGAATTGTTTTCCCTTCTTCGTGCACTTTTTCCCCTGTTGCCTATTCATTTCGGCCCCGGCTGCCTCCAGCGAATTCTATCATTCGTGGCGTGTATTTTTATCGCGTGCTTGTTTGCATTTGTAATTTCGCCATGATACGCACACTGTTCGGATGCGTTGCGGCACTCAGACGAGAGAAGGTTTTGTGGCTGCTGCGGCGCCAACTTTACAATATTCAGCGACTACACACTCCGCGTACTTACGCAAACAATTTAAGAGTGGGAAAATTTCTGGCCGGGCGAATTTACTGCGTTGCGGAAGTGGTTATAAACTTCAATAACTTTCCGAGTAAGCAAACATAAACTGCGTTCTTGTTTTCTTCTTCGTGTGTACGGTTTGCTTGTGTGGAGGACGCTTAAATTTCCAAGCGTTCTCGCCATTCAAGCTGCCACATACTGGGGCCATGCGAGCCGCTCTTATTATGGGCATTGCGCTCATAAAAGAAAATCATAATTTTACACACGCTCATAATACTCGATATACGATTATTAGGCGCTAGAAGGACGAAAAGGATCGCCGCACTGTGTTATTTATAACTGCATGCTGAGGTGATTTTAAGTGTTTCCTGCTGAATTTATGTACTTCTGGAAATCATAATTACTACCATGATGAGGTCAACTAATGGTGTCTTTGGACACATTTACGCTATTTAATAGAAGAATCCAATTAATATTTATCACACTAAAAGGAACATTTATGAATGTATTTCAAGCATTTTGATTTTCACACAGCTTTAATTTCTCACCTGAAATTTAAGGTAATATGAAAAATGCAAACCACGTTTTGTTTGAAAATCTGAAATAAAATCATTGGTTCGCTGCAATTTCGCTAAAAAAGATTACAACCAAAAAAGAATTTCGATATTTCTGAAATTACTGAAACGATCTGAAAAATGCAAACCACCTTTTGTTCAGTTAAATATATGTATGTAATGCCAAAAAGAAAATCTAAAATAAGATCAATGATTCGCTGAAAGTTCCTTAAAAAAGAATACCGCTAAAAAAGATTACGATATCTCTGAAATTACTGAAACCGTCTGAAAAATTCAAAGGCTCTTTTGTTCAGCTTCATACATGTATGTAATATCAAGAAAAATTCTAAAATAAGATCAATGATTTGTTGAAAATTCCTTAAAAAAGAATACCGCTAAAAAAGAATTTCGCTATCTCTGAAATTACTGAAAGGATCTGAAAAATTCAAAGGACCTTTTGTACAGCTACATATACATATGTAATACCGAAATGAAATTCTGAAATAAGATCAATGATTCACTGAAAATTCGTTAAAAATAATACCACTCAAAAAGAATTTCCCTATCTCTGAAATTACTGAAAGGATCTAAAATATTCAACGGTCCATTTGATCAGATACACATACGTATGTAATGTCAAAAAGAAATTCTGAAATAAGATTAATGATTTGCTGAAAATTCCTTAAAAAAGAATACCGCTAAAAAAGAATTTCGCTATCTCTGAAATTACTGAAAGGATCTGAAAAATGCAAAGGACCTTTTGTACAGCTACATATACGTATGTAATACCGAAAAGAAATTCTGAAATAAGATCAATGATTCACTAAAAATTCGTTAAAAAAGAATACCGCTAAAAAACAATTTCGCTATCTCTGAAATTACTGAAAGGATCTGAAAAATACAAAGGACCTTTTGTACAGCTACATATACGTATGTAATACCGAAAAGAAATTATGAAATAAGATCAATGATTCACTGAAAATTCGTTAAAAAATAATACCACTAAAAACGAATTTCGCTATGTCTGAAATTACTGAAAGGATGTGAAAAATTCAAATGACCTTTTGATCAGCTACACATACGTATATAATGCCAAAAAGAAATTCTGAAATAAGATCAATGATTCACTGAAAATTCGTTAAAATACCGCTAAAAAAGAATTTCTCTATCTCTGAAATTACTGAAAGGATCTGAAAAATTCAAAGGTCCATTTGATCAGATACACATACGTATGTAATGCCAAATAGAAATTCTGAAATAAGATCAATGATCCACTGAAAATTCGTTAAAAAAGAATGTCGCTAAAAAAGAATTTCGCTATCTCTGAAATTACTGAAAGGATCTGAAAAAATCGAAGGACCCGTTGATCAGCTGCACATACGTATGTGATGCCAAAAAGAAATTCTGAAATTAGATCAATGATTCGGTGAATATTTCAAAAATTGTCCAAAATTGAAAATTTACTATAAATATAAGTTTTAAACGGAGTCCTTTGCCCAGTGGCAGTGGCGCACTGGGCACATCGTGGGTTGGTCGTTCCTCGAAGTCAAACAACGTCCACTGCGGTTGGAAGTTGGAATGGTGACCGATTTCGAGGGGTCGACAGTTCGAGCCTGTCGGTTGCAGGACTTCCACATCTCGGGCCACCTCCCTGTAACTGTCGCAGGACAGGNCCATAACGTTCCAATCGTCAGTTGGTCGTTGCCATCATAGGGTTGTAAGTCTTGGTTAGTTAGGTCGTGTCCATCCGGGTTGTAAGTCTTTTGCTTTTTTCATTTTAAATTTTGCACTGTCAAATACCTGTTATTTCTGAAATTGCAATTTCTAACTTCAGGACAATCAATAATTATAAACATTTCTTAGATTTGACTTCTTCAACTAACTTTACTAATTGAATAAAGATTATTTTAAATTTTCCTCAAAAAAATCAGCACATTCGATGTTTTTGATTGGTTTTTGTAATTTTAAGGGAAATAGAAATTCAGTTCTGCAGTTATCCTTCTTTTTTTGTTTAATCAACATTGCCGAGTAATTCAATTAAGAACCAATAATTGTTGCTCCTAATTGAAATTTACAATGTACCTGCGCAAGCAAATTTCGACCTCGACAATTAAAGCAACTCAACCCGTTCATTAGGCGAACCCGTCCCTTTTTACGCTCCTCGTTTGTAACTTTTTGTTGTTTGTTGTTCGTGGAGTTCTGCGTTCTTGTACAATGCATGCACACATCCACACATCAGGTACCACAGTGTCACATTACCTTGCTGCACTCTTTTCCTACAGCATTCACACACACCCGATCCAGCACAAACTCCATAAGCATTAACAACATAAAGTGGGCAGTAAATTTTCCAATTGGTTAACGTTAGCCCGAGCATCGCAACCGCACGCATACTGATGCAGAGGCCTGGTTGATGCAATTATCCTCATTTCCAATTACCTATACGGTTTCGTCGGTTTTTATTGTTCGGCTAATTTACTTTTCCTCTACCTGGCGCACGCACCGTCAAAGCATTGCTGTAGCACACTACACCGCGAGCGGAACAATTAAGAGCGGCGGTCGCATGATGTTGATGATGATGCCGATCCCGATGTTGATGCCAATCGAGACGTGTATGCGATGCGCATTACTTGCCTAACGAATGCCTGCTCGTTCGTAAACAACGAATTCATTGCGCTGCATCAATGATTGCATTTGCTGCGATGTTGCGAGTTAAAGGGTTCGTTCGTTCGTTCGGGTGTATTTGACAAACAAACCGGCGGTTGTCGACCGCGCCAAATTTGCATACTTGATTAGTGACTGTATTTGCTTTTTAATTAATTGGAGACATAAATTAGGCAAGGGTCGCGACGCACATTCATTTACTTCAAGATGTATTTTGTTGGTATAGTCTGGCATTCATTAGTTTTCATTTTACATTCGTGAAGATTTGAGGAGTCAAGTTGGAAAATTTGGGGAATTTGTTTTAGTAATTGTAAGTTTGTTTGTTTAGATGAAAAGTCAAAGTGTGACAAAGTCAAGAAATTCACAGATTTTCCCCCATAAAATTTGTAATTTGAAATTAGAAATTCTTTTTTTGCTGAAATAATGATTGAAAATTCTATAAGAACTCTGAAAGATTTATCCTGCCTTGATTTTGGTTTGCATCAATGAATATCATTTTCACATCTTCAAAATTAATAGAGAATTGAGGAGACAAATTGAAGAATAAGGAAAATCTAACATATTAGGATTATGGAATTCAAGAAATGGCTTATGGAAATTGGAAAAGTAATTTAATAAGTAGTATCTATAACTTGATTGCTTAAACTTAACTGATTTCCAAAAAATTCACAAAGCCAAGGAATATACAAACTTTTGCCAGGAAATTTTGGAAGTCTTCAGAGTCTTCAATTTTTCAAGTATTGAATGGAAGGTTTTTAAAAAATTCTGAAAGATTTACCTTGTAAATTATTGATTTCTGCATTGATTAAGGTTTGCTACAAGAAGAATTTTATTGGTAGAAATTCATATGAAATAGGCTAGAAGAATTTGAAGAAGTTGGGATAGTAATTTAAATATTGAAATTTGTATTCATAAAATGTTATAAAGTTTCCAAAAGAAGCAAGAATCTGAATGGATCAAGAAATTTAGAAATTTTTTGACGTATAATTTAAAGTTTTGGGAAGTTTTGAAAGTTTCAATCTGTAGAATAATGACTTATATCTTGGTTCGTTCTTCTTTGTCTCAAGAAATATTTTGTTGGAATTCTCTATCATTTATTAGCTTTTATTGTTAAAGTCAAGAGAAAATTTGTTGAATTTAAAGAACTAACTTAACAATAGCAATAACTCAATTCACCTGAAGAAATTCAGTTTAGTTATGTTAAAAGACAAAGTATGACAAGAATTGTAAACATTTTTTATGTAAAATTTGAAAGTCTTATATCTTTTCTTATTAAATTATTGAATAGTTTTTAAAAAATCAGTTTTTAAAAAATTCCGGAAGATTCACCTTAGCTTTATCCTTGTTTAGTTTAAGAAATATTTAACTTGAATTTTTGCAATAGTACCTATAAAATAATTCGGAAAACTCAGTGAATATTTGAAAAGCTTTAAAAAGAGTGCTTCAATTTAAAAATCAATTACAGTTGTATCAAATAATTTGATGGTAAGTTCTTGAAATGTTCTGGAAGATTCACTGTGTATATTAATTACATGTATACTTACTGCGATTTTTCCGTATAACTTACAATTGCATGCAATCTGCTGCATCCCTAGAAACTCAAATTGGCGAGAAAAGTAGTTTTAATGGCTCATCAGAATCCGCAACACGAAATAAATCAGCCAGTTAACGAGAGAGCGTCGAATCTGTAACATCAGATGAGGCGAATAAGAGAATAATTAATGTAATCAAGTTAACAAGCACGGACAGATGATGAACAATTTCGCTAATTATTCACCTGATGAATAATTTTATAGCAATATTTTAATGCAGTAATGGGCCAATTTTTCAATGTAATTCCCATTACGCGCGCACTTATTTGCTCGTTATTGAAACGCTGCGCGAATTGTGTCGGCTGCCGCATCGCGCGCGCGATCCACCCGAATGCTTTTTACGACACGCGATTAAATTACGAAGCGGCTAGTAATTTTATACAAGACGACGACGCCGGCGAGCGCAAACTTTTAATGTTCGACTCTTGTGGTCGTTTGCATTACAAATTTAATGCAGAAAAGCGCGCCGGCCGCGAACGCAGACGGAAAGAAAAGAAGCGCAATCAAATCGCCATATATAAAAACACTCTTGTCTCATCATACCGAATTTAATAATTTCGGAGAATCCCTGGCTGATTTGGTTCGCGCATACACATGTAACAAGTGTTCTTGATTTCATTCCTTCTTGAGCGCCTTCTTTGTTACTTACCATCGACTTGGTGTTGGTGCGTGGCGGTCGAGGAAGGCGCTGCTTAATTAAGGCCCGCGTCCGCTAATAAAGGATTTTCGAGCAGGAATTAAGCAATTACGCAGATAACATTTTTGCGTTTCACAGCGCGCCGCTGGGTCATGAACGCTGGATCGCCGAAGAGATTGCTTATCGTTGCACTTCTTGTATGCATATTATGTCTTTCGGACAAGGCTTTGCAAAGCTCAGTCATAAAAGC
>JARJDZ010007601.1:0-62212 GCA_030264555.1 Aleochara sp. GC000083
TTTTTCAAAGACTATAGTCTTTGGTACACTTTTGCACATTTTCAAAAAAGTTTCAGGATTTTCAGGAAATGTTGCTAGAAACATTTAGCACCTAATTCTGAATGAGACGCAAAAAAATCAGTGAAATTGCAAGGTTTGCAAGGTATGCACTTGTTTGCTGCAGTTGAATTAGATGTAACATGACTTTGTCTTGGATGAATGCTTTGTTGTGAATTTCATTCTAGATGATCCACACATTTTGTTCCTCTTGTACTAATCATGTGTATCAACTGTGTACCAAGACTATAGTTTTTGCTCATTTTCGAGCCCGCAAAATTGTCGAAAATTAGTACCAAGCCTATAGTCTTTGCACATTTTCAACGTACGAAATTTCCCGAAAAATAGTACCAAGACTATAATAGTCTTTGCACATTTTCAACGTACGAAATTGGTCGAAAATTAGTACCAAGACTGCTTATTTCACATTCAGATTTTCTTCAGTTCAATTTAAGTTCAATTTAAAGATTGAAATACATATGAGCTATGCATCGTTTAAACGTGCGCCGAATAAATTGGTAACATTTATTTCGGTTTTATACTCGTACTAGTAAGGAGCCGCGGTGTTAAAGTGTACGGCAAAGTACACCGAAGTACTCGGATACGATCCCCGGTCGGAGCAACACTTTAAAAGGGATTTGCCGTACTTTAAAGAAATAACAAATAGAATAAAGTACGAATAGGCCAATAAAAATGGCCGACGAAAATCCGAAATTGGACGAACCATCTTAAATTTTTGATTTTTTTTCGGTAAAAATTTTGAGAGTCTTCTCTCTAAACCTTGATGGGCCCCCCCGGGTGGGCCTACGCTCGGCCAATTCCTTCCTCTACCGTCACCGTTCATGGCTGATCGAGGACTGAGCCATTTTCCCGATTTTCGTAGCCAACAGACCGCGAGCACTAGCGCCCACGGTCTATGGTGGGGCCTGCGAACATTTTTGAAATTACTTAAGTCACATCGCCGCCATTGATTGTAGGTGGGAGCCGCGGCCATTTATAGAACTACTTTTCAATTAGAATATTTTCGAACCAACGAATATTCACGAGGCCAACCGAGCAATTTAAATTTGACTTAAAATTTTTTTCCGGCGCAGGGATTCGAACTTCAGGTTGAGAAGCAGTCAACTTCTCCGCTCAACCACCGAGCTGTTCTACTTAAGTCAGTGTAAAACTACTATAAATGTGATTATTTTCGAACAATTTTGCACGCATTAAATAAGCAAAGACTGTATATAGTTTTGGCACTGTTTTTTTGGACAATTTTGTACGTTCAAAATAAGCAAATACTATAGTCTTGCCACTGTTTTTCGGTCAATTTTATACGTTCAAAGTAAGCAAAGACTAGACAAAGTACGGTTTTTCAGACAATTTCATAGGCAAGACAAGGGATGTTGATATACGTGATAAGTATAAGTGGAGCATAATGTGTGAACGATATAGTATAAAATTCACAACAAAGAATTCATCCAACACAAATCGCGCAGCTGAACGCACGAGAATAGAATACACAAAAAATAGACAAGCAAATTCGAGCGAACCTGATTGAACTATGCCGATGACGCGATGGATTGCAGTTTAAAAAAATAGAAAAATAGTAAAAACACGAATCCAACGAAATGGTGGAAACGGAAAATAACTTAAACTGGGCGGAAATGATAGAGAATTTAAGTGCCTACAATTCTAATTTTAAATCATAAAGATCGGACAATTGGTTCGAGAAATAAAAGCAAAAATGTACAGAACTGCTAAAAAAATTTGCAACTTTTGCAAATTAAAACTCGAAAAAAGCATATTTACCCACGGAAAATTAATTCAAATTAATTCAAACGGCGAATGATGGAGAATTTAATTGCCTTCAATCCTAATTTTAAATCATAAAGATCGGACAATTGGTTCGAGAAATAAAAGTAAAAATGTACAGAACTGCTCAAAAAATTTGCAACTTTTGTAAAGTAAAATGCGAAAACAGCGCATTTCCTCACCAAAAATTAAATCAAACCAAGCCGCGAATGATGGAGAATTTAATTGTCTACAAACATTTTAAATCATAAAGATCGGACAATTCGTTCGAGAAATAAAAGCAAAAATGTACAAAACTGCTAAAAATAATTGCAACTTTTGCAAATTAAAACTCGAAAAAAAGCATATTTACTCACGGAAAATTAATTCAAACTGTACGGTGAATGATGGAGGATTTAATTGTCTACAATTCTAATTTGAAATCATAAAGATCGGACAATTGGTTCGAGAAATAAAAGCAAAAATGTGCAGAACCGCTCAAAAAATTTGCAACTTTTGCAAATTAAAACGCGAAAAAAGCATATTTAATCACGGAAAATGAATTCAAACTGTACGGCGAATGATGGAGAATTTAATTGTCTGCAATCCTAATTTTATCGTAAAGATCGGACAATTGATTCCAGAAAAAAAGCAAAAATGTTCAGAACTGCTCAAAAAATTTGCACCTTTTGCAAATTAAAACGGAAAATGAAATCAAACTGGGCCGCGAATGATGGAGAATTTAATTGCCCACAATCCTAAAGATCCGACGATTGTTTCGAGCTATACAAGCAAAAATAAACAGAATTGCACAAAAAATTGCAACTTTTGTAAATTTAAACCCGAAAAATATACTTCCCGGCGAAAAATGTAATCAAATTATGCAGCGAATGATTGAGAATTTAATTGCCTACTATCCTTTTAAATCATTAAGATCCAATTGGTGCGAGAAATACAAGCAAAAATGTACAGAACTGCAATTTGCAGCTTTTGCAAATTAAAACGCGAAAAAAGCATATTTTCCCGAGGAAAATTAAATCAAACAGCGCCGCGAAAGATGGCGAATTTTATTGACTACAATTCTAATTTAAAATCTATACAAGAAAAAATATACCAAACTGCACAAAAAATTGCAACATTTGTAAATTTAAACGCGAAAAAATGATGGAAAGTGATGGAGAATTTAATTGCCTTTAAATCATAAAGATCCGACGACTGGTTTGAGAAATGCCAGCAAAAATGCACTGAACTGTACCAAAAATTTGCAACTTTTGCAAAGTGAAATGCGAAAAAAGCACGAAAAATTAACTGCGCGTTCACATTGGCAGTCGGCGCCGACGACGTTAGAAATGCGTCGACAGACATATTTTGACTGTCGATGACCATTTTGGCCGAAGAGCGAAGAGCGAACATTCTCATTGCAGCTTAGGTAAGGACAGTTTTGGGTCACAGTTTTCTCGTAGTGAGATGTAAAACCCAAAGCTGTAATTCGTACAACATGAAACATTTTGATATATTCATATTTGATTAAATTGCAAAAATCTGATTAAAAAGCAAATAGTAAATGCAAAAGCGAAAATAATACCATTCAAGAAAATTTTTGTAAAAAAATTAAAGATAATTCACCAAACTTGAATCAATCGCAGCAAATCCAAATTTGCTCAATAGAAATTGACAATTCAAAAACTTCACTTATTAAACGCACAGCCAAAACCTTCTTCAACCAAATCTTCTCAAGTGCGGCATCTCAAGCCTATTAATTTGTCGAATTTTATGACTTTTTCGGAGGCTTTTTCTAAAATGTTCCTACGTAAGAACCTGCTCCTTGCAATTAACAACAATTTAAAAAAGATTGATCTAAATGAGCCAAGCCGTTATCAATGTATGAATTACCATATATTTTTACCGCTACATTTTTATATATGTACATATATTGATTTGTGGAGAAGAGAGTACAACCTGCCTTGCAATTTGGTAGACCTACATAATTTTATTTGCGACTATTTGTGTGACGAATCCCATACAATTTCAAGATTATATTCCTATCCTACCTTGTAATTTTTCCATTAAGAAATTCTATGTCGATAAATCATACACATGCTTTGGATATTTCCTTCCTGATGACAATTGTCATGATGTAGTTATAATATGCAATAGTAAAAGTAATTAATTCGAGTCCAGTGTTTAATACTTCTATTTTATTTGTTTGCACACCTACAAAATTCATAGAGTGATTATTCATTTTAATTGTTAGTAGGTAATTAAGAGATTACTTAGATTGTATAATCCATAACCATCAATCATTTGTTAGCATTTGTCGATAACACGAGCTGGAACCATTTTTTCATTGAAACGTATGCGTAAGGAGTTATATTTTGGGTTGTCCTGATAACTTCTATTCTTCAGCAATTATTTCATTGTTTTCTTCTAATTAAGCACCGATTTTAAATGCAATACGTACACCAAATAAATATCTAATTACTGAAAATACATGAAACTGTTCCTTGGACTGTTTTAATTTGAATGGTGCAGTTACCGAGTTCCGTGTATTGATTACAGGAAACTGCTGCTTGAACATCTTTGATGAGGAATATTCATTGTGCAACACCTCTGTCAATGGGGTACATGATGTACATGATAAAAACTAAACATTTATTGCTTATATTATTTTTACTAATCATTTTATTTTTAATGTTGTTTGGTGGTCTCAGATAGATGTCTTACCACATTCTAGTTCTGCTAGGGTTGCAAATGTTAAAGAACGTATTTTCTTTGCAGTTAATTCCAAGTTATATTTTCTTACCAAAACCTGCTTAATTTCAGCACCCATTAATGAATCCATACCAAGGTCAGATAGTGATATCATTGAAGGGATAGATTCTGTATCTTTGATACCCAGTATATTTGCGACCTCTTCAATTAGTTTTATCTTATTTTTTTCTTTGCTTTCTCGTTTCGCTGCTAAAACTGTACTGCTTACGACAGGATATGACATTTTCAGAAAAGTGTCAAATGTTGATAAGCAGGAATGAATTTTTTGAGGTAAGACCCCATCGATTTCTTTAACTTTGCTACGAATATTATCTGACAGGAGACCAACATCATCAATAGGAGCCCATTGAATTGCTAATCCATGTAGACCAGCAGCTCGCCTTTCCTCGCATATTCGTTCCATTGCCGAGTTGGCAAACCCATAATTGGCTTGGCCAGGATTCCCACGACCACATGAAAATGACGAGAACGTCACAAAATAATCCAAATTTGGAGTTAATATCCTGGAAGCAGCATCCAAGTGCATGATAGCAATGCTTTTCGGTTGACACACTGCTTGAAAATCTGCTTCATTTTGATTTTCCATGACTCCGTCTCGGAGTACGACTGCAAGATTAAATATTCCACCGATTGAACCCATGGTCATGGTTTCTTGCAACAATGCACGGGCGCCAGACTCAGTTGTAGCATTTGTTTTAGAAATGGTTACATTTACACCGCGATTCTTCCACTTTCTTATACATAATGATTGGTATCCTGTTTTGATACCATTCCGAGAAGTAAGAACTACGTTTTTCGCACCACGTGCAATCAACCAATCGGTTAATTGTAGTCCAAATCCACCCAACCCTCCAATAATAATGTATACTTTGTTTGGATGCATATATGTCTTGGGAATTGCCGTGACAAACTTAGATTCTGGAACCATCTTTTGACGGCATTCTTCATCACGTATTTTCAGGACAACTTTACCGATATATTTTCCGCTCGCCATAAATGTGAATGCTTCCTGCACTTGGCTTTCATTAAACACTGTGGTAGAAAGTGGTTGTACGGCTCCACTTGCAATTCCTTCAGTTACCAACCTCTTGACTTCTCGTTTTTCGGCACAATCAATTTCAAAAAGCGAATCCATAACGATTCCATGAAATGTTACATTCCTTAGAAATATATCCATTTTCAAAACGTAATTGTTGTACAAATCTACTTTATCAATATCTAAAAATTGGCCTCCAATTGCTAAACAGCGAAATGAGGCTTGCAAAAGCTCTCCTGTCAAAGAGTTCAATACCAAGTCAACACCTCTTCCATTGGTTTCAGATAGCACTAACTGTTCGAAAGATGTATCACGTGAGTTACCAATTTGGTTGTCAGTCAACTGAGGAAACCGTTTCTTGAGAAAATCACATTTGGTCTGATTGCTAACAGTTGTAAAAACTTGGCATTCCATGTGCAGAGCAATTGATATTGCTGCTTGCCCCACACTACCACTACCAGCATGGATAAGAACTGATTGTCCAGGTTGCATTCTACCACGTACAATAAGAGCATAGTAACTAGTGCTATAAGCCACTGGAATTGTAGATGCTTTTTCAAGACTCCACTTTTCAGGAACTTCCCATAAAAATCCTGGGTCAGCTAATACTGTTGTAGCCAAACTTTTAGCTTCAACCATGCCCATAACTCTTCTACCATGTTTATCTCGTCCAGAAAACTCCAATCCAAGAATGCAATCTTGTCCAGCTAAGTTACTTGGAAGTGCATCTGGAGGCAGTTTTCCAGTTGCTAACATGATATCTCTAAAATTTAGTGGAGCATAATACACAGAACATAGCTCCAAGTTTTTATCTTCAGTATTCCCATAACCCAGTGGACCTTCAATCCAACTCAAACTTGTCAAATCTCCTCGTGTTAAAGTGTTTATGTAACCATATCTCACTGGTAAATTACTAACTTCATTTTCTAATGGTAAATGTCGGTAGCTACCCCATACACCATTTTTCCAAACATTGTGCACCAAGTCTTTCTCGAGTTGCTGTAAGTAGAATTTGCTTTGCAATGAAAATTGTTCTGCATTCGAATCGTGTATGTAAACAGCACGCATGTTGTTGCCTCCTGGTTCTTGTTTGATACAATTTGCCATCCCAATGAGTCCATTGATTACCTCACCTTGTGCAACTAAATAAAACTTTCTATTATTCTCTTCAGATTCTTTCATTGCTTGTTTAATCGGTGCAATCCATGAATAATTATTCTCAGTTACATGTATTACAACTGCATCTTGTGGAACTTTCATTTGCCTTCTCACTAGAAAGTACGTTTTCAACGTTGTTCTTTGTTGATAAATAATTTCAAGCTCTTGTTGTTGCAGTAATATGCGATCGGAGACACTGCTTGGCTCTTCCAAGAGGACAAATCCCCCTGGTTTCAACGTTTTAACTACATTCATCAATAGTTCCACTTTATTGTTTATCAAAGCATTCGATATCAAAACGAAATGAGATTCTTCTCTTAATAAATCCGAAACTTGCTTCTGATTTACTATTATTAAATCAGCATATCGTGTTGGTAAGTATTTTAATATACTTTGTATTTTTGTTAATAATAATTTGTAATCCTCAGTTCCTCGAATGTCAACAGGTTTTAATATTACTTCTCCTGCAATATTCTCAAAAACAATTTGCAAAGCAACGTAAAGTGCAGTTTCCTCTTCCACAACTTTTTTTGCAATTATATATGGCATGAAAGAATATTGTTCCAATAATGGAAGAACTTGACTTTGTTGGCAGCTTGGAGCACAAGTAAGTTTCAGGCCTCTAATTTCAATCGCTCCAGATTTAATAACGCCAGTTTCTTTGTATACATATATCCACATATGTTCATTAGCTTGTTGGATGTGATTAACTGGATGAATTGTAACTTTTTGCAAGCTTGTTGATAAATATAGTTCTCGGGTATCTTGTCCTAAAGTTGCAAATTGTATCATAGCGGCTATGTAACTAATCCAGTTCATTTTCCAGTTCAGTTTTCCAACATGACTAAAGTGATCAGATAAATGAATTCCTTGGAAAAGACCATCATAATCACATCCACGAAGTCTAAATTCTTTATAAATGTCAGCAGTATTTAATGCCAAAGCATATTTACCTGTTTTCACCGATGGCATTTCCAACATTAAAAATTGATTTTCAACTTCCTTTGGAATGTAAATTCTTCCGGAAGCAACAACACATCCGCTTTCACGGATTTCAAATTTTCCGGAGCCTTCTAAAATGTTGATCAAAAATTTAACGGATCCTTCTTTGGGCATAATTGTAGCACGTTCAAATCTAATGTCTTCAAACACAATTGGCATCTGTTCGAAGTCTTGATTTTGAATTTTAGCAAATGTTTTCCATACAATTATCTAAAATTTGAACAATGCAATTAGTATCTTTATTAAAGGATTTGAAAAGTTATTCCATTTTACCAAATAACCGCTGGCCGGGAATAAAATTCTTCCATCAATTGCATGACCAGCCAAGTATTTATGTTCCTCTTCACTCAAATTTATCTCAATTGTGAATTCGCCGGATCGCGAATTTTTATCGCAGAAATTAGCAACCGCCCATTCAGCAGAGTGATCCCATGCAACCATTGAAGCCAACATAGGTGTTCCACGACTCACAGGAAAAGAGATTCGGCGGTAAAGTGCTGAAATATTTGGTTGTGCACCAGCGTTATAAATTTTGCCAATGTTAGACAGAACATAACGAGAATTATCTTCATGATTTCTATTAGTAAATCCAATGTTGGTGCAATTTTTGTCCAAGCTACGCTGTAGAATTGCCTGCATCAAACTGTGAGGAGCAATCTCAATTACAATTGCATTTTCTGGAATGTGTTTGATGGCTTCGTGGAAGTAAACGGGTGACAATAAATTGTTAACGTAATAATCGGGACTGGTCAGTTGTGCAAGACGAGAGTTCCAAGCCGATGTTGGTATGGATGTTGAAATCCACTTTGAACTTCTAGTTTTCGGATGTGTAATAATTGTATTTAAAGCTTTACGCAGTTTCGGCCCTGCTTCTGCGATATATTTGCTATGAAACGCATATCGAGAACTGTTAATTTTTTTGGTGAAAACACCTTGTTGGGCAAGTCGTTTGATGAAATTATTAACAGATCTGGGTGGTCCGGAAACGATAACGCTGTCCTCACTGTTGTGACACACTGGATATACATCATTGGGACATTTGGTTTTGCAATCTTCCCAAGTCAAACCAACTGCAGCCATTGCACCTGGAGCAATTTTACTATCGATCAAAGCAGATCCACGAGCATATGCTAGTTGAATGGTTTGTTCTATTGTTAAAGAGCCATCAGCATAAGCACAAGCAACTTCACCAATTGAGTGACCAATAATTCCATCAGGTTCAATATTTACTGCTTTCAAAAGATCTACCAAACCTATTTGTATTGCAATAATGGAAACAAATGTGTTTCTCACATTGCTTAAAATTTCTTCATTACCATTCATCAAAATATCTTCTAGATCAACACCATAAGGCTTTAATGCAAGAGCGGCTCTTTTCACTGTTTGTTGGAATATTTCAATTTTCATTAAATCTTTACCCATTCCTGGCCATTGAGATCCCATTCCAGAAAACACATACCAAATTTGTCTTTTCTTATTGTTAGTCATTGCAATATCTCGGATTTCAGTACTGCCCAATAAAGAAAATCCACGAAAATTATGACCGTAGATATCTTTTGAATGAATTGTATTCAGTAATGCATAGAATTCCTCATCATGTGGTTGTTGTTTGATTTTATCCAGGAAGAAATTGACTGCTTCTTCGGTTCTGCCTGAGACTGTGACCAATCTAGGTAGCTGTTCCTGGGGCCAATATTCTTTGGATTTTGGATTTGAGCGTAGAACAACATGCGCATTTGCACCACCAAATCCAAAATTATTTACTGCCACAATACCACCATTCCATGATTCATTTTGAGTAATCACTTTTAATCTTCCATCATTTAAAGAAGGAATATTCGGATTTGGGGTTTTAAAGTGCAAATTTGCTGGGATCACACCTCTTTCCATTGCAATTATAATCTTGGCAATTGAGCATAAACCTGATGCAGCCTCTGAGTGACCCATATTAGTTTTTACTGAACCGATTAAAAGTGGTGCTTTTCTGCTCTTACAGAAGAAGTCTGCAATCGAATTGGCTTCCTCTGGGTCACCCACCTTGGTACCTGTGCCATGCGTTTCAAAATATACCACTTCGGTAGGGTCGATTCTGAGTTCATCATATAAATCCTTTATTAATTTGTTTTGCATAGCCCCAGAGGGATAGGTGATGCTTTGTTCTTTGTTTCCATCATTATTTGTTTTAGTCCCCAAAATAGTGGCGTACTCACGACGAGCGTTATCCGCTTTTTGTAAAACAATAACAACTGCTGCTTCTGATCTTACATATCCATTGCCTGTTGCGTCGAATGCTTTACACATCCCTTCAGGGCTTAACAAACCTAATTTTTGAAATTGCAGTGATGTATTGGGATTGAGTAGCAAATTAACGCCACCAACAATGGCCGAATCGCATCGACCAGTTTTAATTGCGGTTACTGCTTGATCCAGAGCAAACATGCTGCTGGAACATGCCGCATCGATCGCATAACTTGGACCTTTCAAATCAAAGGTATAACTTATTCTATTTGGAAACATAGCCAAACAGGAACCAAGCAAACCGTATCCATTAATTTTGTCTGGTTCCCGGGACCATTTTTCATTGCTTTCGTTGTTGGACACGGCTATAAAGACACCGGTATTTGAACCTCGAAATTCTACAGGATTTATCCCTGCATCAATCAATGCTTCATGTGTCAATTCTAGAAGCATTCTTAATTGCGGATCCATAAAATGAGCTTGCTTTGCGTGAACGCCAAAAAAAGTTGCATCGAAACGATCAATATTTTTAATTTTACCCATTCTGATTGGTAGTCCATATAATCCAGATGGCCATCTCCTTTCATCATCTGTTACAAGGTCCACGCCATCAAATAGTTGCTGCTTGAATTCCTCAATATTTTGACTCTCTGGGAGGCGCCCAGACAGTCCACTGATGACAATATCATTATTGGTACCAGATTTGCATGCACAGTTTCTAACTTCTTCTACGCTTGCAAGCATGTTTATGATGTTATTTTGACCTAAAAATGTGAATATATAAATTTTAAGAACAATTGTATTCTAGAACGAAAAACTTAAGAAGTCTCGAGGCTTTCATTTTAAACAAATGTTATAGTTCAAGTTCCTCAACAACTTGAGAGAAAGAACTTCACAAACATTTGAAGATCGTACAGATAGACAGAGTGAAGCAACACAAATTAATACAAGTTTGTTTTTTTCATCTGCTCTGATATATATTATATTTTCAAAAATGAAACCACAAGAACAATCATCACTGCTTTCCAATAAGCTATCAACTCCCCCGAAACAAAAATTTCTAAAAACTTTCTACATTCATCCTTCATCCTAACCTGAATACTTTTATAGACTTTTCAAATTCATTCTCAAATTAAACAGTATAGGAATATTCTCATGAACTTTATTTAAATCCTCGCAAAAAAACTAAACTATCATAGGAGCATAAAAAAGTATTTGATTATGATTTACCACAACCCACTCAATTAACTTCTCTAACATAATTGCACCGTCCAACTTATTTCCAATAGGCATACAGTCTTAGTATCCTAGTTCTCTTTCAATTCAATGAAAACATTTTTATATTTTTTTCAAGAAACTCTCTCAAACAGAAAATACCCACACAAGCTATTATCTAAACTAAATCAATCAGAAAACGCTAAATTTTCCTAGTTTGTTCTATATCAATATTTCTTTTAAATTTTGCATATTATGCAATACTTTTAACAACCGCCAAAGTAATACTTACAAGTTTATGTGCACTTGATGAATAGACAACAATTAGAAGCGAGCATTAAAGTAATTCAAATCAAACTACAGCAATGCTATTTTGTATCGTCGTATTTATACGTTCCAGGATAGATAATAACGAATATCAGACCTGAAGCAGTATGTTAAATCAATAGGTTTTGGTGTTTCTCTGTATCATGAATAAAGCTCAAAATTGACCAATATTCCATTTTTGCAGTTATTGAGAAGAAGTGTGTAGGATAATTAAAATAAATTAATTGAAATGTAATGCAAAAGTATTTTATATAATTACAACAAAGATTTTATTTATCTGCGTAAGTTCGCCAAAAATTTCTTATATTTACATGCAACTTATTTGTTTTCGTTCTATTTTACGGTATTTATGAATTCAAGCAAAATTAATAGGTTGCAAAACAATGCAAATATGGCAAATATGTTATCGGTTCACAATACTTATTAGTGATAAAGTAATATTAATAGAAATGCGAATCCCGTGAAGATTGCCAAGTATATCAACTTGCTACCCGAAGCATTTTGTTCCGCCAATTTTTAAAGAAATTTACAGATTCTTCGCAAGCATTCTTAGGGAACAGCATAACAGTAAGTTGCCAAAGCAAACTGTTGCATGTATCTATTATAATACGTAATAGTCGACTATTACTTTTGAATTGATAATGTACCTGTAATACGAAACGATGCGTAGTAAAAAGTAACTTGCAAATTATCCTTTTACAATGGCGGCCATTTTCCTGGGGCCAGGAAAATCCACCGCAGGATTGCTCAGACCTTATCGAATACCAGAACTTAAAACATCCAAAAGAGAGGCTTGGAAGCTAAATTCTTAAGGATCTTTTCGTCAGATCCAACACTATTGGCACTCTAAGGGTGGAAAGTGTATAGTACCCAAAGTCATAGAGGACCTGGTTCTAATAGCAGAGTAAGGGAGTATGGGAAGGCATAGCAAATCAGATTGATCCCAATAACTATAGACCCTAGTCCAAGACAGAAATTATCAAAGTTCAAATTTCTCTCATCTGAATCCCTGGGTTGAAATCCTTCATGTTTCTGAAGTCCCTATCAACTAACTTGAAGTCAGACATTTTCAAATGTTCGTATTTAACACTTACCTGCAACAAACTATCAATTTTGATGGGTTACATTCGGCTTGGCTTATCTGAATTCCTGGGTTGACATCGTTTGTGGTTCTGAAGTTCCTATGAAAAATCCTGAAGTCAGAAATTCACAAATTTTCAACTGCAACAAACTATCAATTGGCGGTTTAGTTACCTATATTGTTATCGTATTTGCACTTCTTTGGTATACATATCTAAGGATGGTACTAAGGATCTTACTATCTTCATAGCTGAAATCAAAGTTGGTGGCCTTGCTTCTGTGGTTGCCATACAGACCAAATAATTTGTTTTAAGCTGTTGCTTGAGTTGATTTGGGCCACCACAATAAGATACCATAGGCAAAAGGCGATGCAACAATTGCAGTATACAGGATCATTTCGATCCCCACAATAATCCTAGGCCAGAATGCTCCCATTGTCATCCACAAGTCTCGATAACTCTCAGACATCAGAATATGGAAGCAATATTTGGAATAACATTGTTGAATCAATATCAGGAGTTGTCTAATGTTTTAAACGATAGTATAGTTGATATTTCATAAGCATATTAAAATTTCGAATACGAAATAATCAATAGATAATTATTACTTCTCAGAACGCATTTGATTTTCAAACTTGATTAAAATTTGCAATGCCTTAACAAAATATCGGTCCAGATTAGTAATTTATGCAACAAAATAGGTAAGTGAGGTTTTGTTCTCCAGGTTGTAAGATTTATAGTGGTAATCTTTGATACAGTTTATCAAAATAATTGTTACGATTTCAGATTGCATAGTTGTTATTAATTCAATTGATATCTCTAAATTGTGGTGGACTTACACCAAAAGATGAGTTACTATATGTATGTGCAAACTATTGACTGGCATCAAAATCCTATACTGTTGAACTCATTTTCAGTACAGCAGATATAAAAAATTCTAAAATGCAACTTTGGAGGATATGTAAGTTTATGGTAAGGAATCAGTATGTTACCATGAACTCAGGAATTAATAAAGTGGGTATTAAACAGTACCCTTGTATCAAGTATCATTCTGATACTTCTTTAATCTATTTTCGCAAATAAAGTTTGTGAACTTGATGTTTACGCAATTCATCTTGGGAGTTTCGCTGTTCAATTGACTCTGACTTGTAAATTATCGTTGTGTGACTAAACCGGTACCAAAACATTTTACACACAGACCAATTTTTATTTTTGGAATAGATATCGATAATATCGATGATATCCAATGCAATCAATTATATTAACTCCATTATTTGCCAAATTAAATTTAAATAGCCCGAGACGTAGGTTTGTACTCATTTATTTCATAATTTCACATTCTAATATATTTTAATACATTACTGTGAAGATTATACAGTATGTTCAGCAATATGTTGCTATGATTATATATAACTCTCCGATTTAAATTGATTGATTAATGAACATGTTAGCCAATTCCACTAATTTTGGATTTATCAGGATGGTTGTATGACTACCATTTAACTCTTCAACTCTAACTTTTTGCTGGCATATCTACAAAATTTATAAATGTAATTAATGATTTCAGTTCATTAGACCACTTACATTGGATAGCTCATAATCATCACTCATTTCAACGTGGTTGTCAAGAGCACGAGCTAAAATCACTCTTCCATTGAAATATGTTTTGGGTTGATATTTCTTAACAGCGGTGAATTTGTTGTATAAACTTGTGGCAGCAGCAGCTCTCTCATCTTTGGGAAATGTGCACCATTCACTTACAAATTCAGTCGTAAATTTAAGTCGGTCTTCCCATGTTTTTAGTTTCATCATTTCGGGAAGCATCTAAATCAGTTACAATCAATGAATAAATTTAAACAAAATTATTTCCGTAATTTATGCTAGTTACCTTTAGTCGGTCAATTTCACTGAAATAATGGATGAAGATGAGTAATGCTTCTGTTTGTTCCGAAACTTCATCTTCTGATTCAATTTGTCGTGTTTTCGCCTTGTCAATGTGCGTGGCCACATATGATGGAGATCCTTCTATGAAGAGTATCTGTACAGTTTCATTATTTGCTTCTAATTGAACACCCATTTCAAAAGCAACACATGCACCAAATGAATATCCAATTAATGAATATGGACCTTTTTGTTGAACACTCTTAATTTGGGTGATGTAATACGAAGCTAAATCACCAATCGATGATAATGGAGCAGCTTCCGTACATTGAAGACCGTAAACTGGTGATTCAATATTTTTGGCGACTTGTCGTAATGATGCAACAACTCCTTCAATGGGATGCACCATAAACACCGGATGTTCAGTGTTATTATTATTTTTGCTAGCCATTTTAATTAGTGCGTGCTGTGGCATTAATTCTTCATCGATTTGCACCAAACTCTCAGAAATTTGTGTCTCATCAGACTCAAATTCTATGAGATTCGCAAATGTTAAGGCTCGTATTTTCTGCGGAGTTAAAAATAAATCATAATTCCTTTCCAAAATTTGCTTAATTTCTGCACCCATTAATGAGTCCATGCCAAGATTAATAAGAGATGTCATTGAAGGAATGGTTTTAATATCTTTGATTCCTAAGATATTTGCGACTGCATCAATGAGTTTAATCTCATTTCCATCTTTTCCATTTGTTCGCGCACTTGCTAAAACCGTACTGACCAGAACCGGATGTTGTTTTTGCAAAAAGAGGTCTAGTGTGGACAAACACGAACTCATTCTTTGAGGCAATGTTCCATTAATTTCAGTATCATTGCCACCCATATTTTCTATTACAAGACCAACATCTCCAATAGGACCCCACTGAATTGCTAAACCAGGTAGACCAGCAGCATGCCTTTCTTCGCATAATCGTTCCATTGCGGAATTGGCAAAACCATAATTAGCTTGGCCAGGATTCCCGCGACCACATGAATATGATGAGAATGTTACAAAATAATCTAAATTCGGAGCCAATGCCTTTGAAGCAGCATCCAGGTGCTTAGTAGCATTGATTTTAGGTTGACAGACAACCTGAAAGTCAGTTTCAGTTTGATTTTCCATGAGTGCATCACGAAGTACAACTGCAAGATTAAATATTCCACCTATTGAACCCATGGTCATACTTTCTTGTAGTAAAGTACGAGCTCCAGACTCATTTGTACAATCTGTTGTGGAAATAACAACGGTGACCCCACGATTTCTCCACCTTCTAATACATAATGATTGGTATCCTGTTTTAATACCATTTCGAGACGTTAGCACAACTTGTTTTGCACCACGTGCAATCAACCAATCGGTTAACTCTAGTCCAAATCCACCTAATCCTCCAATAATAATGTATACTTTGTGTGGATACATATATGTCTTGGGAATTGCCGTAACAAACTTAGATTCTGGAACCATCTTTTGACGGCACTCTTCATCACGTAATTTCAGGACAACTTTACCAATATGTTTTCCACTCGACATAAATCTAAAAGCATCCTGAATCTGATCTGAATTAAATATTGTAGTAGGGAGCGGTTGTACAGCTCCACTTGCAATTCCATCAGATACTAATTTCTTGACTTCTCTCTTTTGGGCACAATCAAGTTCAAAAAGTGAATCCAATAAGATTCCATGAAATGTTGTATTCTTTAGGAAAATGCTCATTCCTAAATGCGAATTGTTGGATAAGTCTACTTTACCAATCTCCAAAAATTGACCTCCAATTGCTAAGCAACGAAGTGAGGCTTGCAACTGCTCTCCAGCCAAAGAGTTCAGTACCAAATCAACACCTCTTCCTTTGGTTTCGGACAGCACCAACTGTTCGAAAGACGTATCACGTGAGTATCCAATATTGTTTTCGGCCAACTGTGGAAATCGTTTCTTGAGGAAATCTCGCTTCGTCTGATTGCTAACAGTAGTGAAGACCTGACATCCCATATGCACAGCAATTGATATTGCAGCCTGGCCCACACCACCACTACCAGCATGGATAAGAACTGATTGTCCTGGTTGCATTCTACCACGCACAATAAGTGCGTAATAACTAGTGCTATAAACCACTGGAATTGTTGATGCTTCTTCAAGACTCCACTTTTCAGGAACATCCCATAGAAATCCTGGGTCAGCTAATACTGTTGTAGCCAAACTCTTAGCCTCAACCATGCCCATAACTCTTCTACCATACGAATCTCGGCCAGTAAACTCCAATCCAAGAATGCAATCTTGTCCAGCTAAGTTACCTGGAAGTGCATCTGGGGGCAGTTTTCCCGTTGCTAACATGATATCTCTAAAATTTAGTGGAGCATAATACACCGAACATAGCTCTAAGTTTTTATCTCCATTATTTCGATGACTCAATGGACCTTGAATCCAATTCAAACTTGTTAAATCTCCCCGTTTTAAAGTATTAATGTAAGCATGTTTCACTGGTAACAAATTCGATTCATTTGATAACGAGAAATGTCTGTAGCTACCCCACACCCCGTTTTTCCAAACATTGTGTACCAAATCTTTCTGCAGTTGCTGTAAGTAGAAGTTGCTCCGTAATGAAAATTGTTTGGCATTTGAATCATGTATCAAAACGGACCGCATGTTATTGCCACCTGGTTCTTGTTTGATACAATTTGCCAATCCAATAAGTCCATTCATTGCCTCACCTTGTGCAACTAAATAAAACATCCTGTTATTGTTTTCAGATTCTTTCATTGCATGTTTGATTGGTTCAGTCCATGAATAATTATTTTCAGTTACCATTATTACATTTGCGTCTTGCGGAATTTTCTGTTTCCTTCTTAATAGAAAATATTTTCTCAACGTTGTCCTTTGCTGATAAATAATTTCAAGCTCTTGTTGTTGAAGTAGGTTGATGTCGGTTACGCTAGTTGGTTCTTCCAATAGAATAAACCCACCTGGTTTCAACGTTTTAAATGCCTTGACTAAGAGTTCCACTTTGTTGTTTATCAAAGCATTCGATATCAATATGAAATGAGCTTCTTCAGAATCCGAGCCTTTCTTCTGGTTTGCCAGTAATAAATTTACATGTCGCATTGGTAAGCATTTGAAAATACTTTGTATTTTTGTTAGTAATAACTTTTCACTGTCCTTACTTTCTGGAACATCTACAAATTTCAATTTTAGTTCATCCTCGATATTTTCCAATACAATTTGGGAAGCAACGGATAATGCCGTTTCCTCTTCCACAATTTGTTTCACATTTATATATGGTATGAACATATATCGTTCGATTAATGGTGACGTTTGAGTTTGTTGGCGGCGAGGAGCTAATGTTAGTTTCAAGCCTCTAATCTCAATCATGCCTGATTTAATAACTCCAGTGTCTCTATTCATATAAATCGGCATATGTTCATCAGTTTGTTTTATATGCTCCACTGGATGAATACATATTTTTTGTATTCGTGTTGGCAAATATATTTCTCGAGTATTTTGTCCCAATATTTGAAATTGGAACATAGCATCCATGTAACTAACCCAATTCTGGTTCCAGTTCAGTTTTCCAACATGGCCAAAGTTATCTGAAGAATGAATTCCTTGAAAAATTCCATCATATTCATATCCACGTAGTCTAAGTTCCTTATAAATATCATTAGCAGTTAAATGCAATATATCTTTTTCTGCTTTCATTGTATGTATTTTTAACTCTGAGAATTGCTTGTCGGGTTCCTCCAGGAAGCAAATTTTTCCCGAAACCACTAAAGACCCACTTTCGCAGATTTCAAATTCTCCAGAACCCTCGAATATATTGATCAAAAACTTAATGGATCCTTCTTTGGGCATGATGGTGGCACGCATAAAATTAACGTTTTCAAATATAATGGGCATCTCTTCGAAGTGTTGATTATGCATTTTAGCAAATGTTTTCCATATAAGGGTCTGCAAATTAAAGTATAAAATGTATTATCTACATAGCAGATAACGAGGCAAGACATCTTACCAAATAACCGGTGGCCGGGAATAACATTCTTCCATCAATCGAGTGACCAGTAAAATATTTATGTTCCTCTTCACTTAAATTAATGTCAATTACGAATTCAGCGGATCGCGAATTTTCGTCGCAGAAATTAGCTACCGCCCATTCAGTTGAGTGATCCCACTCAACCATCGATGCCAACATGGGTGTTCCACGACTCACAGGAAAAGAAATTTGACGGTACAGTGCTGAAATATTTGGCAGCGCACCAGCATTATAAATTCTGCCAATGTTAGACATAACGTATCGAGAATTATCTTCATGATTCCTTTTGACTAATCCAATGTGAGTGCAATTTTTACTCAGGCTGCGCTTAAGGATTGCTTGCAACAAGCAATGAGGAGCAATTTCTATTACAATTGCATTTTCTGGAATTTGTTTAATGGCATCGTAGAAATAGATCGGCGACAATAAGTTGTTGACGTGATATTCGGCGCTACTTTTTTGTGCAAGAAGAGAGTTCCAAGCGGATTTTGGTATAGATGAAGAAATCCACTTTGAACTTCTAGATTTTGGGTTTGTAATGATCGTTTCTAAAGCTTTGTGCAGTTTCGGCCCTGCTGCAGCGATATACTTGCTGTGAAACGCATAACCAGAACTGTTAATTTTTTTGGCAAAAATATCTTGTTTGCTAAGTTCTTCCACGAATTTATCAATAGATAAAGGAGGACCGGACACGGTAACACTATCCTCACCGTTATGACACACTGGATAAACATCCTCAGGACATTTGGCTTTGCAATCTTCCCAAGTCAAACCAACTGCAGCCATTGCACCTGGAGCGATTTTACTATCGATCAAAGCAGATCCACGAGCATATGCCAGTTGAATAGTTTGCTCTACAGTCAAAGTTCCATCAGCATAAGCACAAGCCACTTCACCAATTGAGTGCCCAATAATTCCATCGGGTTCAATATTGACTGCTTTCAAAAGATCTACCAAACCAATTTGTATTGCTGCTATTGAAATAAACGTGTTTCTCACATTCTCGCTTTCTTCATTGTCATTCATCAAAACATCTTCAAGATCGACACCATAAGGCTTCAAAGCACGAGCAGCTCTTTCCACTGTTTGTTGAAATATTTTAATTTTCATTAAATCTTTACCCATTCCTGGCCATTGGGAACCCATTCCAGAAAAGACATATCAAATTGGCCTTTTTTCATTGTCCACTATTGCAATATCTCGAATTTCAGTACTGCCCAACAAAGAAAATCCACGATAATTGTGACCTTTGATATTCTTTGAATGAATTTCGTTTAATAACCCATAAAATTCTTCATCATTGGGCTGTTTTTTAATTTCATCCAGGAAGAAATTAACTGCATTTTCGGTTCTTCCTGAGACTGTAATCAACCTAGGTAGCGATTCCTGGGGCCAATATGTTTTGGATTTTGGATTTGAACGTAGAACAACATGCGCATTGGCACCACCAAATCCAAAATTATTTAATGCCACAATGCCACCATTCCATGGTTCATTTTTAGTGACTACTTTCAATCTGCCATCGTGTAAAGCGGGAATATCTGAATTTGGGGTTTTAAAGTGTAAATTAGCTGGAATTTTTCCTTCTTCCATCGCAATTAAAATCTTCGCAATTGAGCATAAACCTGATGCTGGTTCTGAATGACCCATGTTACTTTTTACTGAACCAACTAAAAGTGGTGTTTTTCTATTCTTACAGAAGAAGTTTGCAATCGTATTCATTTCTTCTGGATCACCGACTTTAGTACCGGTGCCATGTGCCTCAAAATAGACGACTTCCTTAGGGTCGAGTCTTAGTTCATCATATAGCCCACTGATTAGTTTATTTTGCATTTTGCTGGAGGGAAAGGTGATACCTTCTTCTTTGTTTCCGTCATTATTTGTTCTTGTCCCCAAAACAGTTGCGTATGCTCGCCGAGCATTCGTCGCTTTTTGAACAACAATGACAACTGCAGCTTCTGATCTTACGTATCCATTCCCCAATTCGTCGAATGTTTTGCACATCCCTTCGGGACTTGTCATACCTAGTTTCATAAATTCTAATGAGGTGGTTGGCTTCAATAGCAGACAAACGCCGCCTACAATGGCTGAATCGCATCGGCCAGTTTTAATTGCGGTCATTGCTTGATCCAGCGCAAACATACTGCTTGAACATGCCGAATCGATAGTATAGCTAGGTCCTTTTAAATCGAAAGCATAACTTATTCTATTTGCAAACATAGAAAAGCAGGAACCAAGCAAACCGTATCCATTAATTTTATCTGGGTTTTGCGACCATTTTTCATAGCTGTCATTACTCGACACGGCTATAAAGACACCGGTGTCCGAACCACGAAATGTTGTTGGATTAATTCCCGCATCAATCAGTGCCTCGTGGGTCAATTCCAGAAACATTCGAATTTGCGGATCCATCACTTCTGCTTGCTTTGCGTGAACGCCAAAAAAAGTCGCGTCAAAGTGTGCAATATCTTTAATTTTACCCATTCTTGTTGGCAGTCCATATATTCCAGATGGCCATCTTCGTTCATCCTCTGTTACGAGATCCACTCCATCGAGGAGTTGTTGCTTGAATTCTTCAATATTTTGACTCTCAGGCAGGCGGCCAGAGAGTCCACTAATAACCACATCATTATCGGATGTAAAATTGTATTCATCGGTCCTTACAGGCATGTTGATGTTTGTTTGATGTCACCTGGAGAATGAGAACGTACGTTACACTTTCTTATATGAGTTTAGGATTTTTGACTATAAATTATATGATACGATAATTCGGGAATAAAATAATTCTATAACATCGTAACTGACTCGCATCTTTTTAGAATAAGACGTTCCTGAAAATATTCATTTAAACAACTTCTCAGGTACAAACCCTTTTCCAAAGATCTGTCATCTTCTACGTAGAAACCTCAGCTTGACTGCATTTATTTGCTCGATTGGCTTTGTCACTCTTTTAAGTTTTAGTCACAATCAGTCACTTTTATGTGTATAACTTTACTCATCTCGCCTACGGATGATAACGCATTTTATGTATTTCACCTAGAAATCCAGGTAAGATAATCGCCTAAAGACATAAATTGGTGGCTTGACAACAAGGCTGCTCTGAACTAAGGCCTAGATAGAGTGTTTTCACTACGTTCAACCAATTTTATAAGTTAGATGACTACTAGAATTTCTAGAAATTTTCTGCTTCTAATCGAATGTCGTTGCTTGAGCTTGGAAACAATCATTGAATTGAAAACATGATTCAGTCAGAAATATGAACATTCGACTATGCTATGTTTTAGCGTAATTCACAATCAGCTACATGGATGTATAAAAAACCGTGCTAATTCTCCTGGAGCATAAAATCTATTAATTTAAAGTGGGAGAAATGAATGACAACTCGCCAAATAAAGTGCTCTCGTTGCTATTCTAGGTATTCTAATATATGTTATAGATTTGACAAAAATTGGTATAATGTGCCAGCCCAAAGGAGATCCCGACGATTTACTTTTGACATTTGAAATGTGATATAAAAATTGTAGAAGTAATTTTGGACTTTGTTGCTTGTTGTATCAACTTTTCTTCATTAAGATAAAATGTATATTACATGTGTGCGAAATGCCATAATAAACTCTTGAAATGTGTGTATCACTCATGCCATCGCACTCGTGATTCAAATCTTTTACTCATTTATAATTTTGCATTTTTCACATTTATAAAATAATCGACTAATCATACCAAGGCACGCAATATGATACTTTTCACGTGTATTAATTACATTAGTCACTTGTATTGGGTAAAAAAGGACATATCTAGTCCTACAATTTAGAGAAATTATTAACTTTTATTTGACTTGTGGCTAAAACGTGACATTATACATACATATGTATAATATTGGATACTAATGTTGCAAATATTTAAGGTTTGTTAAGCATAATAAAAACATTCTTGTCCGGTTTCACAAACGTTCCCTAAATTTTAATGATCATCAAAGTAGCTAATCATGATTAAATGTCAAAATTGTGTTTCACAAACGTTGATTAAATCCAATTCCTTAACTCCTATTGGCCGAATTTATAACGAACATCAAATTTAAGTACTACTAATTGTAAGTAATCAATGAACGTTTGTGAAACCGGACATTAGAATTGAATTGAAATTAGAATTGAATTTAATCAACGTTCGTGAAACACAATTGTCATATTTAATCATGGATTAACTACTGTAATGATGATTAAAATCTAAGGAACGTTTGTGAAACCGAGCATAAATCTTACAATTCGTTTTCTTGTGTTTCTGGATAGCGCATCATGTGGATATTAAACCTTCTTGCAATATAAGTAATAGGAATTTATATATGTTATAATTTACCTAATCATGGAATTGTCAGTGTGAACTTAGCCATTGCTTGCCATAAAATTTTTCTTGTTTATGGTTTCGCTTTTTTTAACTTATGTAAAAATATATTAATTGTTAGTCCTTCGACAATGAAGGTATATTCTTAGTAAGCGTAAAACCAGATCACAAAATAGCAATTTGTTTCTAGGATATTATATTGGTAGTTAAAAGATTACTTAATTCGATGTGGACTTACCAAACGGATCTCAAATTAAAGAAAATGACAAACTCAAACAATGTCGCGGGCTCACTGATCAGGCTGTCGAAGTGCTTTGTTCGTGTCATTATAAGGCAGAATCAGGCATAAATTAAAAAATTAACGTTTGATAATTATACATAATTAAAATAATTTTCGTTATTTTTCTTTAAATTTTAGATAAAGAATAAATTCCGTACGAAATATTCAAAAGGGATTTAATATTTCTGCATATTATAATTTATAAAACAAAGATAATATGTTGTCGTCTAGGCCTATAAGCATTTAACATCTAATTTACAATTATGAAGAAAATGTTAATATTGATAATATTGTAAATGTATGTTAATAAAATATATACAGAATGTAGTGAGTATAATAATGGTATATGTGACATTTAGATGAGATATCTCTTTCAGAAGGTTTTTGAAATGAATTTGTATCCGACTTGTCTCCGCAATGTCCGAGTAAATTAGAACGAGTATACTTTTGTATTGTATTTATATATATGTTATAAATGTATGAATATATATTTATAAATATAATATTATATAATTAATAAAGAAACAGTCCCCTGTATATGATATGTAAACAAGTCTGAAGAAACTATTTAAATAACATACATAAATCAATATTCAAATAAAAACGTTACAAATATATTGAATATGAATTTTAATTTTCTCACCTGTGCGTATGCATAAACAGTTGAACGACCGTCAATTTGTAAAAGTTATTTAAAAGGTTTTGCGCTTCTTTTGCGGAAACTGGGCTTAAGCTTGCTATGTACTTTTTGAAATGTCAAAACTGCATCTCCTCTGCCAGGTTTGTAGAATTATTCCCTCGACGATTGGTTTGAAGATGCTTGTAATGATTCTTAGGTTTTTGCATAATTGTTTCAGAAAAAGATTTGGACAGGGATGGTCTCAACCCTTCAGACTTCGTATTTCTGAACCCTTTTGAGTTGGCCGACATAGAACGTATTTTAGACCACAAAAATGAAGGAAGTAGTGCAGGGATGACACAATAAAGCAGACTGGTCATAATGCCCTTAGGTCTGAATAGACTAGGCCTTCGTTTAACCTATAACCTAGCCCACGAAGCTGTTGCCTTCCTCTTTTGCCTCGGGGATTGGCTTTTCAGTTACCAATATATCTGATGCAGAATGTAGCACGCAGGTCTTCGGTATACATATCTAAGGATGGGCAAGTGTAACAAGAACGTCCTCGTACATTTCAAGGAAGAATATCATATCCTTCCAAGAGATAAACACCTATGCCTCAAGGGCGACTGTGCCTAAGGTGATGGAAGCCCAACAACTCGAGGTGGGATCAAGGCACCAGACCGCGAAGACAATTTATTAATCAGCCATCATCAACGGCAATGAACATAAACAAATCTACACCGGTTCTCAAACAAGGTTTTATTCACAACAGCTCAATGTGCTCTACTCCCTTACTAAACTAGACAATCCGAAGCCTACTAATATTTTCTGCTGAGATCCGATGAAGAATGCTGCAGAGGGGATCAATATCTACAGCCCATTTTGGAATAGATTGTTTGCTCTTCTTGTGGCACATCTTCGGGAATGTGGAGGATGAGGAGCCCCTGATGATTTTGTGTAATTGATTGATTACCTTATTGGGCCATATAAATGTTTTTTGAACTTTCGTTTCGTTACAATTCCTAACACAGACAGTTACAATTCCATCTCATATTAATTAGAATACAAAATGATTTGTTTAAAAAACGTGTAAGTGCGTATATTTATTGAGAGGTGAGTATTTCCAACATGCTATCACTGTCACTAATCATTTTAACTATTGACTGTATTGGCATCACCTTTTTATCGATTATCTCTGAGCAATCGGAAATTGATAATTCGCTTGATTCAAATTCTACGAGGTTTGCAAATGTTAAAGCACGTATTTTCTGCGCAGTTAAGTCCAAATCATAATTTCTTTCCAAAACCTGCTTAATTTCTGCGCCCATTAACGAGTCCATACCAAGATCCGTCAGTGATGACATTGCAGGGATTGATTTTGTGTCCTTGATACCCAAGATATTTGCTACTGTATCAATAAGTTTAACCTTAATTTTTTCCTTTCCATCCTTTCGCGTATTTGTTAAAATGGTACTGCAAACAATAGGATGACGTTTCTGCAAAAACACGTCTAGTGTTGCCAAACAGGAACTAATTCTTTGAGGTAATGTCCCATTAACTTCAGTGTCATTGTCACCCATATTTTCTATTACAAGGCCAACATCGCCAATTGCACCCCACTGAATTGCTAAACCAGGTAGACCAGCAGCTTGCCTTTCTTCGCAAATTCGTTCCATTGCGGAATTCGCAAAACCATAATTTGCTTGGCCAGGATTTCCTCGGCCACATGAAAACGATGAGAAAATTACAAAATAATCTAAATTTGGGGCTAATGCTCTCGAAGCAGCGTCCAAGTGCTTAGTAGCATTAATCTTAGGTTGACAGACGACCTCAAAGTCCGCTTCACTTTGATTTTCCATGAGTGCATCCCGGAGTACGACTGCAAGATTAAATATTCCACCGATTGAACCCATGGTCATACTCTCTTGCAGTAAAGCACGGGCTCCAAACTCATTTGTACAATCTGTTGTAGAAATAAGAATGGTGACGCCACGATTTCTCCATCTTCTAATGCATAATGATTGGTATCCTGTTTTAATCCCATTTCGTGAGGTTAAAACAATATTTTTTGCACCACGTGCAATCAACCATTCGGCTAATTCAAGTCCAAATCCACCCAATCCTCCAACAATAATGTATACCTTGTTTGAATGCATATATGTTTTGGGAATGGCCGTAACAGATTTTGATACTGGTAGTGCACTTTCACGGCATTCTTCATCACGTAACTTCAGTACAACTTTACCGATATGTTTTCCAGTGGCCATAAATCTGAATGCTTCCTGTATTTGATTTTCATCAAACATGGTGGTAGGCAATGGTTGTACGGCTCCACTTGCAATTCCTTCAGTTACCAACTTCTTTACTTCTCGTTTTTCTGCACAATCAAATTGAAAGAGTGAATCCAAGAGGATTCCATGAAATGTGGTATTCCTTAGGAAAATGCTCATTCCCAAATTGGAATTCTTGGATAAATCTACTTTACCAATTTCTAAAAATTTACCCCCAATTGCTAAGCATCGCAATGACGCTTGCAACTGTTCTCCAGCCAAAGAATTTAGTACCAAATCAACACCTTTCCCATTAGTTTCAGTTAGCACCAAATGTTCAAAGGATCTATCACGTGAGTTACCAATTTGGTTGTCAATCAACTGAGGAAACCGTTTCTTGAGAAAATCACGTTTTGTCTGATTGCTAACAGTTGTGAAAACTTGGCATCCCATATGCAGAGCAATTGATATTGCTGCTTGGCCCACACCACCACTACCAGCATGGATAAGAACTGATTGTCCTGGTTGCATTCTACCTCGTACAATAAGTGCGTAATAACTAGTGCTATAAGCCACTGGAATTGTTGATGCTTCTTCAAGACTCCACTTTTCAGGAACTTCTCATAGAAATCCTGGGTCAGCTAATACTGTTGTAGCCAAACTCTTAGCCTCAACCATGCCCATGACTCTTCTACCATGTTTATCTCGTCCAGAAAACTCCAATCCAAGAATACAATCTTGTCCAGCTAAGTTACCTGGAAGTGCATCTGGGGGCAGTTTTCCAGTTGCTAACATGATATCTCTAAAATTTAGTGGAGCATAATACACAGAACATAGTTCCAAGTTTTTATCTTCATTATTTCCATAACCCAGTGGACTTTCAATCCAACTTAAACTTGTCAAATCTCCTCGTGTTAAAGTGTTTATGTAACCATGTCTCACTGGTAAATTACTAACTTCATTATCTAATGGTAAATGTCGGTAACTACCCCATACACCATTTTTCCAAACATTGTGCACCAAGTCTTTCTCTAGTTGCTGTAAGTAGAAGTTGCTGTTTAATGAAAATTGTTTGGCATTCGAATCATATATCAAAACGGCCCGCATGTTATTGCCTCCTGGTTCTTGTTTGATACAATTTGCCATCCCAATAAGTCCATTGATTGCCTCACCTTGTGCAACTAAATAAAACTTTCTGTTATTCTCTTCAGATTCTTTCAGTGCCTGTTGGATCGGCTCAATCCATGAAAAATTATTTTCAGTCACCATTATTACAATTGGGTCTTGTGGAATTTTCAATTGCCTTTTGAGTAGAATATACATTTTGGATGTTGTTCTTTGCTGATAAACAATTTCAAGTTCCAGTTGCTGAAGCAAATTGAGGTTGAGGACTGAGCTTGATTCGTCTAAGAGAACAAATCCGCCTGGCTTCAATGTTTTAATGGCGTTGTTTAAGATTTCCACTTTATTGTTTGCCAAAGCATCCGATAGCAACACGAAATCGGCTTCTTCTTTTACAGAATTCAAACCTTGCTTCTCATTTAGCAATGTTAAATTAATATGTCGCATTGGTAAACTTTTCAACATACTCTCTACTTTTGTTAGAAATAGTTTCTTGCTTTCCTCATTTTCTGGATATTCGACAAGTTTCAATTTAAGTTCTCCTGCAGTTTTATTTTCCAGAACAATTTGTGCAGCAACGGATAATGCCATGTCTTCTTCTACAACTTGTTTGGCATTTATGTACGGCATGAATTGATAGCGTTCCAATAATGGTGGAGTTTCCGTTTGTTGACGTCGAGTGGCTAAAATAGGTTTCAGCCTACTAATTTCAATTGCTCCACATTTGATCATGCCTGTCTCTTGTAATATATAAATTGGCATATGTTCATTAGCTTGTTTTATATGCTCCACTGGATGAATAATCATTTTTTGCAATCTTATTGGTAAATTTAACACGCGATCATTCTGTCCCAGAGTTGTAAATTGCAATATAGTATCCATGAAACTAATCCAGTTCTTATTCCATTTTAGTTCTCCAACATGGCCCGAAATATCTGAAGAGTGAATTCCTTGAAAAACTCCACTATATTCATATCCACGGAGTCTAAGTTCCTTATAAATATCCTCAGTTTTTAATTGTAAAATATCTCTTTCTGATTTCACTGCAGGCTTTGTCAATTGCAAGAAATGTCTCTCAGGTTCTTCTGGGCAGTATATTTTTCCGGATGCAACCGCAGATCCGCTTTCACAGATTTCAAATTCTCCTGATCCTTCAAATATATTAATCAAGAATTTAACAGCTCCTTCTTTGGGCATAATTGTGGCACGTTCAAATCTAACATCTTCAAATACGATTGGCATCTGTTCGAAGTCTTGATTGTGCATTTTAGCAAATGTTTTCCATACAAGGGTCTGAAAATTAAGCCGTAATATATATTATCAATATGAAAGGAACTGGAGAAAGATTTCTTACCAAATAACCGGTGGCTGGGAATAGAGTTCTTCCATCTATTACATGACCCTCCAAATATTTATGTTCCTCTTCTTCCAAATTAATCTCAATTACGAATTCTCCGGATCGTGAATTTTTATCGCAGAAATTTGCAACCGCCCATTCAGTCGAGTGATCCCATGCAACCATCGAAGCCAACATAGGTGTTCCTCGACTTACAGGAAAAGAGATTTTGCGGTAAAGTGCTGAAATATTTGGTTGCGCACCAGCGTTATAAATTTTGCCAATACTAGACAGGACATATCCAGAATTATCTTCAGAATTCTTGTTGGTAAATCCAATATGAGTGCAATTTTTACTCAGGCTGCGTTTAAGAATTGCTTGCAACAAGCTATGAGGAGCAATCTCAATTACAATTGCATTTTCCGGAATGTGTTTAATGGCCTCGTGGAAATATACTGGTGACAATAAATTATTGACGTGATATTCGGCGCTGCTCATTTGTGCAAGAGGAGAGTCCCAAGCAGATTCTGGTATAGATGAAGAAATCCATTTGGAACTTCTGGTTTTTGGATTTGTAATAATTGTATCCAAAGCTTTCCGCAGTTTTGGTCCTGCTTCAGCAATATACTTGCTGTGAAAAGCATATCCAGAACTGTTAACCTTCGTGGCAAAAATATCTTTTTTGATCAGTTCTTCGACGAATTTATTAATAGATTTTGGTGGCCCAGAAACAGTAACGTTATCCTGACTGTTATGACAGACTGGGAATACATCATCAGGACATTTGGTTTTGCAATCTTCCCAAGTCAAACCAACTGCAGCCATTGCACCTGGAGCAATATTACTTTCGAGTAAAGCGGTTCCACGAGCATATGCAAGTTGAATGGTTTGTTCTACGGTTAAAGTGCCATCAGCATAGGCACAACCAACTTCACCAATTGAGTGCCCTATAATTCCATCGGGTTCAATATTGACTGCTTTCAAAAGCTCTACCAAACCAATTTGAATTGCAGCAATTGAAATAAATGTGTTTCTCACATTCGTTAAAGTTTCTTCATTGCCATTCACCAAAATATCTTCTAAATCAACACCATAAGGCTTTAATGCAAGTGCAGCTCTTTTTACAGTTTTTTGGAATACTTCAATTTTCATTAAGTCTTTACCCATTCCTGGCCATTGAGATCCCATTCCAGAAAACACATACCAAATTGGCTTCTTTTCATTATTAACCATTTCAACATCTCGGATTTCAGTATTGCCCAATAAAGAAAATCCCCGATAATTATGACCATTGATATTTTTCGAATGAATTGAATTTAGTAATGCATACAATTCATCATCATGTGGCTGTTTTTTAATTTCATCCAGAAAGAAATTCACTGCTTCTTCGGTTCTCCCAGAGACAGTAACCAATCTAGGTAGCTGTTCCTGAGACCAAGGTTCTTTGGATTTTAGATTTGAACGTAGAATAACATGCGCATTTGCACCGCCAAATCCAAAATTATTCAGTGCAACAATGCCACCATTCCATGGTTCATTTTGAGTGACCACTTTCAATCTCCCATCGGTTAAACCGGGGATATCTGGATTTGGGGTTTCAAAGTGCAAATTTGCTGGTATCCTTCCGCCTTCCATTGCAATTAAAATCTTCGCAATTGAGCATAAACCAGATGCGGGTTCTGAATGCCCCATGTTACTTTTCACTGAACCAATTAAAAGTGGTGCTTTCCTGTTCTTGCAGAAAAAGTCCGCAATTGAATTGACTTCCTCTGGATCACCAACCTTGGTTCCAGTGCCATGTGCTTCAATATATGCCACTTCTTTGGGGTCAATTTTAAGTTCACCATAGAGATCCTTGAATAGTGTGTTTTGCATGTCCCCAGAGGGATAGGTAATACCTTGTTCTTTGTTTCCATCATTGTTTGTTTTGGTCCCCAAAACAGTTGCATATGCACGACGAGCGTTGGTTGCTTTTTGAAGAACAATAACAACTGCTGCTTCTGATCTTACATATCCATTGCCTGATGCATCAAACGCTTTGCACATCCCTTCGGGATTTAACATTCCTAGTCTATGAAATTCCAATGATGTGTTGGGTTTCATTAGGCAGTTAACGCCACCTACAATAGCCGAATCACATTCGCCAGTTCTAATTGCTTTTAAAGCATGATCCAGAGCAAACATGCTGCCGGAACATGCAGTATCGAGAGCATAACTTGGTCCGTTCAAATCAAAGGTATAACTTATTCTATTTGGAAACATAGCCAAACAGGAACCAAGCAAACCGTATCCATTAATTTTGTATGGTTCCTGGGACCATTTTTCATTGCTCTCGTTGTTGGACACGGCTATAAAGACACCGGTATTTGAACCTCGAAATTCTACAGGATTTATCCCTGCATCAATCAGTGCTTCATGTGTCAATTCCAGAAGCATTCTTAATTGCGGATCCATAAAATGAGCTTGCTTTGCGTGGACGCCAAAAAAAGTTGCATCGAAACGCTCAATATTTTTAATTTTACCCATTCTGGTTGGGAGACCATATAATCCGGGTGTCCACCTTCGGTCATCATCTGTTACAAGATCCACCCCATCGAGAAGTTGTTGCTTGAACTCTTCAATATTTTTACTCTCAGGCAAACGGCCAGAGAGTCCACTGATGACCACATCATTATTGGACTCAGGATGGAATGTACCGTTGCTAAGTTTTGTTACTTCTACAGACATGATGATGATGGTCTGAAGTTACCTAGAAATTACAGATATTTGTATTAGGAAAATGATAGGTATTTCATACGTAATTATTAAGTATTTTAAAAATATCAGTTTGAAATTGCGATGCAACTACAGCGTCAAAATATCCAATAAATGATTTGCAGATTCTAAGTGGCCCTATTACAGAAGTGATATGTTTTATGTCACATCAGAAATTGAAGTAATTACAATAAGCTTCTGAAATTTGGCTCCAGGGTGTCTCTATAATTGTTATTGCTTTTGAATTTCTCACAAATATAATTAAATCTCTACTAAATTTTAAATACAAGAAAACATATACAGCTGTAAATGTTGTAACGTGATAATTTGAAACCGCATAACAATAAAAGATGTCGCTCTTTCTGAGTTTGGAATCTCTAACATTAGTAAAAAACCTCACTTTGATGATTATCAAAAATTACAGTAGAACAGTTATAGAAGGACAGGATAACTCATAAGTAATAGTTGCCTACTTCGATTCGTTACAACTGAATAAGCAGTATTTTATATAGGAATTCTCTAATTTCTAAAATCATTTCATGTCTTTATAGTTGTTTATAGAGATACAATGCTTTTGAATGTTAAATTTCGTCAATTTCGTTGTTGTATTATACGGTAATCCAAGTTCAATATTAAAGATATGTGCATAATCATAATAATTTGGAAGTTTTATCATACAATTATATGTATACATGTTACAATAATTGTATCCATTTGGTTTTGAATATTTAGCATTTGTTAAGCTTTTTATTATTCCAAATTTTATATGAGTTTATAAAAATTTCAGTGGTTATTTATGCATCAAGAAAATTGAATTTCGCTTTATTTTCAAAAATAAATATCTGAAATAAGACCGCGAGCATTTTCAGTCGAGGATAAAATTCTTCCTTTATTTTTGAGGTACATACAAATTTTTTCTCCTGACCGACAAATCTTGTATATAGTTTATCGCAATAAGTCCATGGTTTTAAATTAATTTCAGATTTGATATTATTTATTAGACTATTGGACTACTAATCCAAATCGCGAATATTCATATTAACTTGAAGTGATTATTTGCATTGTATTCGAAAATACTAATATCCATAAAATATGTTTTCTGAACATAAAATTGTAAGTTACAAATTAATTAATAACTATTATTCCTGCCGGGGTGTTAGATGCCTTATAACATGGTATTACCGATTTTCATCGGTAAATAATGAGCATTAAAAGAATTAATTAACAACATCTATAACTACACAATGATTTACACACTATAAATTTCAGCTTATGAAGTACGAATAAAGCGAATAAGAAGTATTCAATCTCAAATTACGGATTCGTTTGAGATTGAGGAGGAAAATTTTGAGTACCCCCCAAAGATAAAGCACAATTTATTGCTGAGTTGCAATAACGTTACTTAATTCTTTGGTTGCAAAATACTAAAAGTCTTAATGTACCAACCAGAAATTTCTTCTGACGGAAAGCCACAAACAAGTTTTGAAGCGTTGGAAAGCAAGCGTTTATGATATTATATGTGAGTGGTTGCTAAATTATTACATATTTTTATGTTTACTTACCGAAAGGGCCTCGATTTAAACAGACTTTAAATTGGACTAAACTAAAGCAACCCACGTGACATTAACCTGCGACAGATAACCGTTTCGAATCACTAAATTGTCGAAGTTCCTTGCTCGTGTTCTTATATGCGTTGAAACAGACATCATCTGACAATAATTGTAGTTTGTAGTCCTTCAGTCTAACTTTTTCATTTTGCATAACTTTAATAAATTAAATAAAAATAACAACACTATCGCGACGCATTTGATTTGCAAATGTTTGTTAAATTCTGCATTACCACCACTGAATTGTCTAGATACAAACAAATAATTATTCTTGTTTGTTTTAACTTCGTGATTAATGGATAAGAAGTATTGCTGGTCTATAGATATTTGTCCTCCAATATGTAAATACCGAAAATATGCTAAATGTTTGCTATATTGTTTATCAATTTGACGAGACTATCCTATTACTATTGGTGATATGGTATCATCAATGGATTTGTAATTCCAATGAAGACTGTCAGGTACCCATACAAATTAAAGTAGCCACGAACCATATAATTCAATAGTTCGTTTTTAATTGGAATTTAGATCATGTGGACTAATTTCGATGTTTTTATAGGGAATCTGCGTAGTGGTAAGCGATATGAATAAACTAATTAGGCATTTGCGATGTCTTTTTTTGACATAAATTCATTAACGTTTTCAAAAATTGCCTATCGCGTTTTGTTTTTGCGCTACAAACAAAAGTTTGATTTTTGCCATTTTCCAAAAAGCCTCATAACTTTTTTATTCCACTGGTTACATAAAAATAAGGGCACTTTTTTATGTAGATTATGATGGTGAAGTTACAACATTTTTTAATCGTTTATTTTTCGAGTTGTGACATAAAGTTGGATTTTTTTAAATACAAACCATATCTAAATTTTACGCCATTGAGAAGAATTCTTTTTTCTCTTTAAATTGAACTATAACATGTGGAGTATCTCATAATTTTTACAGAATTAATTCACTAATTAGTCCACCCTGTACAATAAATAACCAATAAATGTTTATTTAAACAGTAGATTATATTATAAGTATGAGGAATGCAAAATTATAAATTATTTGAATTACGCGTGCGATAGCACAAGTGATATACAAATATCACGCACGTAGCGTTTCACACAATGTTATCCTTCTAACACAAGATAATATAATATAGTATTCATTTTAGCTACCGGGAGGAAAGATACAATGTTTCTAAAATGGCATACAAAGTATTCCTCACCTATCCATAAAGAAGGACAATAACCATTTAGTTGTCTATATATGTGGGATATAAGGGATATAAGGTATTTCATTACCAAAAATTTGACAGGTAGTGAAACCATACAATAGAACGGAATGGGTGATAGAAATTGAATTTGCCAATTTTCCGACTTTTGAATTACAGATTTACCAAAAGATTTACCACACGATAGAAGTGAAAACGTCCACAGGGGTGTTTATACGAAATACAATTTGTTTCTATAATTACCAAGCAAAACCAGAGTTTTTAAGTAAAAGCCTAAATCAGACCCTTTAAAATGGTTTTTTAATCATCAAAATCGGTCAAATAGTTCTCGAGATATAATGAAAAACATTTCTTATTGCAATTTGCATTGAAAACTGAAAATGCACCTGTTACATAATAAGTTAAAATTTATCAAAGTAATGTAATTGATGTTTGCATTCCTCGCATTCCGATCCCATTGTTCGTCTGTTTACTTTGCAACCCTTTACTTGTTACTGAATCTTTCTATTCTATTTGAAGTGCATTGTTGTGGTTATTAGTCAGCACTTTCTTCGGCGCTTACAGCTGCAGCTGCATCATTGCAGGTGCATCATTGCACATATTGGTGTTTACCAATCTGACTCAACGTTTCTTTTGTGGTTGCTCAGATTCAAGTTCATTTGAAACGAACTAGTTCTCTTTTCACATTTTCATCAATATCTCCGGAACGAATGATCCAAATGCTTTCAAGTTTTCAGGGATTGTTTACAATATATTCATGGACATATTTAGCGATTTGCAGTATCGGGAATCAATTTGTTCATAAATTATTAATGTTTATAAATAAGAAGAATTAATTTTTCTTACTTCAAACGCGATTTTCTCGCAAACGGCTCGGCCGATTTTCACCAAATTTGGAAACTAATAACACTAAGATGCTTAACATATTGTGAGTAGAAAAGTTGCAAAATGACCGGGGGTGGCACTTAACTATGAAAAATGAAATAATCGCTCAATTGTTTCATACGTATATTTTGTTGTATTTTCAAACGATTCGTTTGACATAATCAAATCTAGCCCTAAATGCTACTGATAGATCATGATCTCTCTGGACCGAATTTACCCGAAAGAGCGTTTCATTCCGAGCGTTTCATACCAGCTCGTTTCACTACCTATAATTTTTTCACAGCGCGCCAAAAGAAGTTTTCACTTCAAAAATAATTTTTTGGTGCCCGAGGTTTTTGAACTGATTTGAGTAGTTTTCGGCGTGCTGATTTCAAATCTGTAATCCAATTTTTCCTATGAGCTGTAATGCTATAATAAGTAATCAGTTAGAATTTTGAATAAATTTATACAAGAATTCGGCACAAAAAGTACTTTTGCAACTAATTTGTTGTCAATGTTGGGAATATTTATTTATATACCGTTACTGTAACATATAATAATAAGTAATACTATATAAATAAATATAAAAGTAAGTGTTATTAGAACTATTTCAAATGGCAAAAATAGCCAAAATCATAAAATTGTTATAACTAAAAAACTAAAGCTGATAACCAAAAAAATTCATACTTGAATTTAGCGCACCAAATATACCCTTAATAAGATGAAACTGGTCCGGCACCAAAATTGATGTTGACCAGTGTTAAATATAATTATTTTTTGATAAAGGCATAGTTATTTAATTGTGCTTATAAGCCGGCTTCTATGCCTTCAAGCATGCCCTTCTGTTGATCATATGATAATTGGAGACCCTCTGACTATTCTCCAAATTATTCTTATCCAGGATGTTAAAAGGATACTTGGATGATTTAACAATGTCATCCTTTTAGCATAATATATTTTCGCAATTAGGTAAAAATGAGTTACCAATCTTCAACAAATTTTCAAGGATTATCATCTGATTTATGAATAATGGCAAACAATTTTGCAGTAATCGAGCAGATAAAGATGGATGAGCATTATTAATACAGTTGCAACCCTCTTGTGGTGGGATGCTGAAGTTTTTTGGTCCATGACCAATTACAAATTTAGGGAATAATTTTGCAAACACTTACCACAGGAAGATATCCTGATTAAATATGAATAGTTAATATTTTGCAACAAAAAACCCATTTCGAGATTGTGTTAGTTTTGCTCCCCATCATCAGAGTAAATGTTTTCAGGTTCCTTCAAATTATCTTTGCATCGAAATAATTTCAGAAACGCTCCGGTAGATGTCACAGAAAACCGTTAAGCTTCCGAAACCACCCCCGCTGCCGCCACCAACACCGCCACCGCCACCGCCGCCGTCGTCATCGTTTCCGACGCCTGCACCCTCCGAAAGTATCGCACATTGGAACGTGCCACCGATCGACAAAAGCAAAGCATCGCGCACCCACGACTGCCAAACGCGTCGTCTACACCGCCGTCGACGCCGCCACCAACGCCGCCGCCGCCGCATACGTTCTCAGAGGGTAGTCGCGAGAGCACGCGTACCCGTCGGTCGCCACCCCCCAACATTTACGACTTTCCAACTGCTTCGGCACTCGGAATTTTGATCATTCTGCTCGAACGGACGCAGTTAGCTGAAACGTGTCGTAGATTACAGCTTCGTGTGACAATCGTGGATGGATTCGTTCATAAATATTAAATAATCGAAAAATAATACTCGTCTTTAATACTCAACAGTGTAGTGAGTAAATATCAATAAACAACTGTTCAATTGTTCAATAATTACTAATTATACGCTTAACAATTAGTGCAGCTTCAGATCAAACACGGATAGCTACAAAAAATCGTTGTTCTAGTGAATGTTTTTCGTTGTACGCAAATTATCTCGCTAATGATATTTCACTGACAACTTTCTGATTCTCAAATTACATTTGAACTGGTAGTTAGTGCTGCTAATTAAACCTCGTGAGGGCTTACGGCTTGCGAGGCGTGTGTTATTGAAGTTAAATCAGAAGGAGAAAATTAAACAGATTTGGTGGTGTGAAGGACTCTTGGATTTTTTTAAACGTCCCTGCCCTTGCAGTTTGCTGCCGATTTGGCGAATTCGCATATTGATGGCAACCGGATTCTAATTGGATTTAACGGTAATTAATCTCATTTACTCTCTCTTTGCCTTACGCCAGCATTCTCGAAGCGTGTTGTTTGAGCAGCTAACTGCCCTGAGATTTGATGTGCATTTGTCTTTTCAGCATTTCCTGATTTTTTCTTCCTTCTTTTAGTAGAGGTAAAGAAGGAAGTAGCCAATTAGACGCTACCCTAATTAATTATGCAATATACAGGCTGTTAATGAAAAATTCTTTACCTGTTTGCTCGTTAAAAATTATTTGTCTACTGAATGTAAATAGGAAAAAATATTTGGTGCAAATATTTAATTTGGGAAATAAAAGCTAATTGTTCGAGTTTAAAGAGTTGTAAAGATGAAAATATTCATTAATCATTGATTGGGTAATTAATTTGCGTTCATTCAACCGCATCGACTTGGGAATTAATTACTTTTTTAGATTGAACATCTGCATTGACAGATGATATGTTATTTATAAAATTAATTAATGGAATGTGATAATTGTTTGTTATGGATGTTGGTTTTTATATGGGCGGAAATTTAATACATAAAAATATTGCTCCCGGATTGTTTTAAATTTTGACGAAGGATATCATTCTGTTTTGTTCAAATTTTTTATAATTAGGACAACTATTTTTCATATTTTTCCCTCTGGTAGAAATTAACGGGCAATAACATCACTCAAAATTAGTTTAAAATATCCCACTTGATTTTTTGAAATGTGTTGATAATGTAGATGATAAAAATTTAAAAATTCATCAATAATCATCAGTAGTATGAAGTAAGATTTATTGCTTTTGAAATTTGAAAAGAATTTCCAACGATCTATAAAATAATTTGCTCTCTGGATTGAAAATATCAATTCGAATGCAATTTTTGAGTGAATTGCAACCTCGAGGATAAAGCTCACTTGATTCTTTAAATAATTATTATGACATATCATGTTTAATTCACAACCATTATTTACTGCAATAGGTAGAAATTTATTCTTCCTAAATTGATGAATGTTATACTTAATATAATGTACGTAAAAATTATGTTATTATCAAATAGAACTTCCATTAAACAACAAGTGCTCTGACCATTTATCCTTAAATACGCAGAACAATATGTCTTAATAACCACTTATTAGCCTTATCGTTGCTTGTTATCAGCGAAAACTCATAATTACGTCCCTTGTTTTCCATCGAAAAAAAGGAATAAAAATGCGTATAATGACTATAATTTCCAATTTTTATATTTGCAACAAAGCTCACAGAATGACTGTTTTTATAGCCTCGACTTTCGGTACTTAATATGCGTATGTTGCGTACATTGAAATAAATAATACTTTGCGAACTCGCTTTTATATACGCAGATCTTTTCAAACATTGGTATATATAGGCACAATGCGGATATCATCTTGATTTGCGAAACGCGCCCGCAATTTGCCAAAAGAGACCCATAATTTCGATTTTTATGATCAAATATTTGCATGTGCCCAGCGGATTTTCCCGAATATCATAACCATATAAAAGAAGCAAATGACATCTTTTAAAAAATATAATAATTTTAGATTACGAAGTGCGATCATAAATTTGAAAGGGAGATTTCAATATGATATTTCGTGGTGGAAATTGATTTTTAATATTTATTAACTTCGGGGTTTGAATTATTTCTTTGCTCGATAATTGAAATTTTGCGAAGTTGTTATGATATTAGCTAGCAACAAATTCAACAGTCATATGCAATCCTTAAATGCAAAGTTCGCGAAATACGCTAAATCCAAGCTTATGATTCATCGATACCAAAAATTATGACAACTATACAAAAAAATATTAAATGAAGAATATCATTCTGATAAAATACCAACCATCCCTGGTTGTGACATATCGAATTAAAAGGTCCCGTTAATATCCTTATTACAGAAATGTGCTGTACAATGTTCTGGATTAGGCTGAAATTTATGGAAACGAAATGACACTTTTTGTTAAGCGAAATCTTACATCACTGTCAATCAAAACTGATCTATTTCTGCCCAGCAATTAAGAATGCATGGAAATTATTTGATTGCCATGCTTACTCTTTATGGACATCAGAAGCAGAATTTCAAGAAAGAACAAATTATAATTTCATGACGTTACAATGATTTTTTGTTGCAAATGTGTGCGATTTGAAGTGTATGATATGGAAAAATTGCAAGGGATCTCTATCTCGAGTTCTTCCTAAGTAAAAACTAACTCATATCATAGGGAGGATAATATCAGTCAATAATATAATTATTTATTAATTTTGACAATAACACAATATATAGATAGAACATTTATTTCGCACATTTAACATTGTTATACATATGTGACAAAGTTTCTAAATAGTTACATTGTTGCGAAACCGGATACTGATCCGACACCGAGTCTTTCTGCCGGTGACTATCATTTAATAACACAATATTTAACAAAAAATTTTCATTGTTTAGTATAATAAATCAGTACCAATTTTCAGAAATGAACCATACGAAGAACAAGTATTCAATGTAGCATCGTCGAATGTATTTCGATAAACCTTTTGCAAAATTGAAAAATTGAGAAAAAAAGTAATGCAAGATGTAAGGAACGATTTGCGTAATAATTATTGTTTAATACATCACTAATAATTTACAGCGTCACAATCAAAACTATTGTCTTCTCAATAATTAATTAATTATTCTTTCGAAGTATTAAGTGTAATATGTAATACATGCCATGTTTTTGCCTATATCATATATATATTTTTGATATCATTTGGTCTAAATCTAAATAGAGTTAATGATTAAATGTGTATGAAAAAGTAATCAGGAAAGTACTGATGTATTCATCAGTCTAATGCAAAACGCGCTCCATTCTCATTTGGTATTTATTCATTTCATAGTGAATAAATGCGAAGCCATAAAGGACATGATTTCTCCATCCGTAAATAGAAAACCACTCGTATTTATTCCTGGTGTTGTTTTATTCACTACTCCTGGCTTGACTATGCCAACAATGGCCTCACACAAAAGAGCACACACATCATCATTTTGATAATTAGTTCTAACGATATAGATGCTCTTTGGATAATTTTTCAGCAATGAAAATGTAAATAAGCTGGCATTTTATACGTTGTTGTTTTCAAAATTACTGTTACATTTAATAAACATACAACATTTTTGAAATGATAAAAATAAAATGTAATTATTAGTAAAATTGTTTACCTAAAACAGGACCAGGAAATTTGTTGCTGTCATCTTAAGTTGTCAAAATTTGTGATTCGCTTTCAGACAATGTCGTTATTGTAATGCCATTTAGAATTCACTGGTCCAAGATAAATAATAATAAACAAGCCCCAAGCAGAATTTTCTCAGCTGATATTTCCATAAATTAAGATCATACATAGTATCTCATATTAGATTTCATATAGTGTTAAATAAAATAGCTTACATTATTTTGCAGAGTTGCAAATTACGATCTATCAAATCCGTACTCTCTAAACATAAACAGTTTACTTTCCTGAAGCATAGTAGCTGATTTTTCAAACAACATACAAATTGCTGATTAATTGAAAATATTACATTTATCGTACTTTCAACGTTCAATCATTATAAAATCTTGATAACAAGAATTATTACAAAGTTAGTAGAGCTAATAGTATATTATGACATAAGATCATAAATAAACAAAAAAATATATTTTTGAACGATTATAAAAAAATGTTTTTGTCTGCTTCAAATCTCTGAATTACATATTTTATAATTACATATAAATTCCAAATGATGTAACTTATTTTTAACTGCATTTGAATGACAGTGACAATCTTTATTGTTTTATTAAGGCAAAACATATTAATAAAGTGTAATAAGGTTAATTTAATAATATTTGAAGGCATTTCAAATTTCAAAGTTGACCCTCGTTTCACTTATAAAAAAAGAAAATGGGGATTAATTCAAGGACCAATATGTTTCCTGTGTACATCTAGAGATAATTAAAAATTTCAAATAAAACTATCGCTAAACGTTCGATCATTTTAGCTCCTATAATGAAAGTTCATGTTTTGATAGGAAAATACAAATTACTTTAAAGTAATTGAGTTGATAGAAATTGCATCCATGATGCTAAAGTATTTTCGCGAAGCGTGAATCGTAAATTGAGGGTCCTAGATGCGAGGAGCATAAAGAAAGTATCAACTGCATTTATCAAGGTGAAAATAGTATAAAATAATACAAATACAAATAGGTATTGCTTCTTGTTTGAAAAACTATTCCATTTCGCATATAAATACGAATACTCCTTCAATGCTTCCTTTATTTGATTCGTTCCTGCTTGCTGCACACCAAATAAACGCGCGATGTGTATGAGCTGAACGCAATTGTCATTGAACGAAGCGCGATGGACAACGAGGTATTGCTTTACGGAAGCGAGATCCTGCAGCGGGAAAACCGGGAAAACGAATGAGAAGCAACGGGTGAGTGCCGGCAATATAAGGACAATAAAATTCACTGAAATATACCGCCAACATTTCCTCCTTATATCGCGCTCATATAGCGACATAAACAAATACGATGCATTTTGAATAATGCCAGGGTGTGTGTGCTTCGTTCAATTTTCGTTTCAACTTTAAGTGTCCTAAACAAATAATATTCAAAGCATGTGAATATAAACGGGGCACGACTTTTTCTTAAAAAATTATTAACTATACACAGGAATTACTCGTATCCAATGAATCTATTATTAATATATTTGATAGTACTTATCTTATTAAAATGCTAATGACGTTCAAAGAAAATAAAAGTTTACCCCTCACTTTAAATATGATGCATTTACAATTTCAATAATTGTTTATTCTCACATTGTAACATTCCAATTTTATAAGTTAATAAATAATAAATGTTAATGGGGGTGGAAATTACTAACAAATGATGTTTAATCAAAAAATATATTAGTTATGTTAATAATTAATGAATGAAATATTTGACAGTTTTTCTTGATAAATTATAAAATATCGTTTCATTTGTGTACTAAAATACTTCTAGTTAAGCGAATTTTAATTGATATTTTATTTATTCGCAGGAATGTTCCAGATTTCGCAGGATTTCCACTTATATTCTTGTAATAACAAATTATCATTTATCTAAGCATTAATAAACGATGTTATAAGTATTTCATTCGATAAGTAAATATGTATTTTGTTCATTTGTTTATTAATTAGCTGTTCATTTATATTTGAATATAGTTTTTAATTTATTCACATAATTATTGAAAATCATCATTTTCGTTCGCAATAAAAAATATGGTTGTATTTTCTGATCCCATGATACTACAAGTTAAGATATGTCAAATGGAAACTCTAAAATCAAGAATAAAAATTTCAAGGGATGATTTTAAAAGCATCAAAGTGAATAAAGTAAATTGTTGACATAATTATTATAGAAGCACTGACTATATTTTGAGATTTTGATTTTTAAACTGAAATTCCAATCTTACTCATTTGGGTTAAGGGAGAATGTTTATAAAGATAGAATTTTCAATAAAATATTTTATTTATAGCAATTTTATAGCAATATTGCTGTTCCTAGCTTTCGAAAATTCCTGTGATGGAAATGAGTATTTTTTACTAAAAATAAAAAAAACGTGTGAGTAGATAATACACATATAATAAAGGACTATTATTTCCGACAGTTTACGACAATCCCAAATTTTATATTACAGTTCATAGTATAAAGGTAAGAATGTGTTTTTGAAGATATCAACAGAATGCATTCATGAGTAGAAGAAATAGGCCTGTTCTAAGTCAAGGATCCACCTTCATCCTTCTAGCATTCACCTTTATCCTGAACTGGACTATTTCCTCTGGAACAATAAGATTGTAATAATTGTTCATTAAATTTGAAAAGCGTATATTAATTATTATGAAACAATATGCTTTAAGTTATTTGTCAAATATGAGGTGAAATAACATCCATCCATAGAATGGAAAATTTATTGGCCCATGAGCGAAAGGAGAAGCGAGAAAGAGGAAAGTGTCTGCAAATTTTGAGGCATAATGCCATTGTCCTGATTATTAAAGATTTTGTCAACGCGGCCATAGCGAGTATTTTGTAAATATTGCCCGCGGTCGCATGGCAAGCGAGCAAATGAATGAAAGATGAAAAATGTTGTTGACATATTCATTACACTTTTATGAAAGCTTTTCATGTTTTGCGTTCCTGGTGCCGCGAAACATGTTTTTTAATTGTGTTTTTGCACATTGAAAAAAGTGCTTACATACATTTCGTTCCATCAACATGTATACATCCTCGGTTTCATATTGTTGGTAATTAATTGATTGTGAAGATTGTTTAGTTCTTTATGGCTGGCAATAAATAGTTCTTTTCCGGAACAAAAAATTAGCTCTTTTATTTTCTTGACTGACAATATCCTTGATGTTTTCTTAAACATTATCCTCTTTTCATAGATAATTGCGAAGGACATTTTTTAATAATTTATGTTTGAAACTTTCTGTTTACGATCATAATTATTTTTCTCATTTTACTAACAGCGATTAGAGAGTAATGAACAAATGTAAAATTAAAGCATCGAAAGCGACTAATGGACCGATATAATTTTAAATTACATGAGCGGTAATAAAAATATAAAGATAAATATCATCGAATAGAAAATATTCCTGTAATTTAAAATGGGCATACGGCCAATGAATAATAAATGGAATAAAATGCAGCCGCTCATTATTGATTCGATCGCGATAAATGAATAGGGCAAATTGTATAATATAAACGTAGGGTATTCGTAATTAATGAACAAAGTGAACGGACGAGCGCACAAAGATGATTGATGTGAAATTAATTTTGGCAAATGGAAATCGGAATGTGCGCTCGTGGAAACGGTTGGAAACCCTTCACTTCGCTTCGAACTTGAATTGAACCGCATTGCGCGCTCAGCAAGCTGCCGAATTGGCGAACGCTTCAGCGAAAACCGGCCGGAATCTAATGAATCTTTCTTATTGTTTGCGGAAACTCGAATGTTCCAGTTGACTATTACTACTGCTGGAGGTCTTCTTGAACTAGCGCAATTTAGTCGAATGCTTACTTGCATTATATGCGAAGTACATTTCCAACATCAAAAGTGTAGCTTTGCCAAATTGAGAGCGAAAACTGTTGCATTGTTCAATAAAACGTGTATTTACAGTGCATACCTCGTTACAGTTAATAATTTTGCAAATTTCCATGAGTGCAATTCTTATCAGGTTACGCATTCAAATTGGTTGCGTAATACCACTTCATTTTAATATTTTAACGTTCCAAGATGATAACAAGTATGTATCAGCATGCAATATCGATTATGCATTACATAAATAGCTTTTAAACATATTATACATATTCATATTTAATATATATTAGTATATATTATATATTCTGGAAATTTTATAATATAATAACATAAAATTATTAAAATAACCACAATAAAATCTTGAAATTAATGGAAGAATAATAATCAATTAATATTTGATAAACATTAAATATTAGAGTACTATATAAAACAAACACAGGACAATAAAGGACCATGAAAGTTTCAAAATTACTATTTTAGAATTCAGAAATTGAAAATGCAATGATTGTTTTGTAATAACGGTAGATTATATTATACGTCTGCAAAATGCAAAATTATAAATTATAAATATATCATCAAAATCTTGTTTGACTTGAAACAATATGACCATGTCTGCCAAGCACATACTTAATTTTGTGAAATTGTATTCATTTTAGCAGCAAGTAAAATAAAAGGTATTAATTTCTCCCACTTGTAGAATAAAATATGCCACTTAATTGATTATTCGATTTTAGTCAGAAGTAACACATTTGATTAGATATTTTGTTAAGGTAAAGAAAGATGTTTGAATGATCAATTATAAATTTACACAAACCCAAAGTAACACTAAATAAACGCCAAATTAATAATTGGAAAATTAAAAGGTGTAGAAGTTGCAGAAGGTATAGAAATACTGAAAGCAGGACACTAAATAATAAGGATGGTGATAGAAAATTATATTTAGTCGCTCCTTACATAAAATAAGTACTTCTTCAATCATTTTTTCCTGATATAAAACACTTATTAAGTAGATAATTTTCGGGAAAGGAAAATGAAAGTTTAGCCACATCTGCTTTTTTTGGATTATAATTTATTTATTAGACATGATGATATCTGACCACGAAAAGTACTGTTTATCATAGTTACAAATGTTCCAGATTCTTTAGGCAAGATCATAACGTAGCAAAGCAAGCGAAATGTTGACGATGTATTGCTGACATTTGACAGGCCACTTTAAAAATGTAAATTCTGTACTTTATATTTTCTTGAAATGTTGCATCAACTCTTATTCATTGGAATAACATATTTTATATTTGTGTTCGAGTCGTTTTGTTATTTTACATTTCTCACACTATTTAATGATTTACAATGCAATATTCTGTGGTCAATTCGATATACAATATTAAAGTTAATAAATAATCCATAAATTTTATATCAAACTTACAACTTTGGAAGAAATAAATTCCTTACATTTTTATTCAAGACTAAATTTCATGGTAACTCAAATGCTGTTGTTGTATTTTGTTGGTTGGTTACTCAGGTTTCAAATGTTAAAATTTGAGAAACATAGTAGTACCTAGTAGTAGTACCTAAATTTGATGTTCGTTAAATATTCAGCTAATAAGAGTTAAGAAATTGGATTTAATCAACGTTTGTGAAACACATTTAATCATGGATTAGTAATAATTCATGATCCAATAACAATAATGTGACAAATTATGAAAGATGTTGATGTTTTATTTGTGACATTTGATATGTCATATCAGAAGTTATTGTAAGAATTTTGCTTCTGAAGTATTGCATTGGATTGTTCGGAAAGTCATTTCTGTTTTTTCCTTACAGAGGATTCAATTGTATTTTTTGCATCCTACCTCACATCCTACCTTATAATTTATATTTGCTTTGGGAGCTCAAATAGCAAGATTTATGTGTGAAAAATTCAAATTAATTCTACGCACTAGTTTTTGATTGATATCCTTTTAAATATGGAGAGGGATTAGCAACATTTTAGTTTTAGAGTAAAAATACTGTCCTAGCCAGAAAGGAATTGGAGAAGGTGTGTTGATAATATGCCAGTGTTAGAAATGTTAGCTAAATTTTGTTCTGGTTATTTTGATGTCGAAGATGCATCACGTTCTGGAATACCGATTGAAGCCGATTGATTGATTTGAGCATGGATTTATACTGTTCCGAGAAAATTGGCAAATGGTGCTGGACCAGAACGGTAAATACATAATATAATAAAGTATTCGTTTATTATAAGAAAAATCTCTTTCTTTTCTACAAAAGAAACGAAATTACTTTCCGAAGAACTCAATACTAACTTTTCTTTGGAAAGATGAAAGATTATGGGAGAAATTATTCCATAATAAAATCATGAAATTTCATAATTTTCACTCATTTATAATTTTACCATTTGTGTTCTGCACTTAATTTGATATATCATATTAAAGTCAATCAATAGTCCATAAGTACTATTATAAAACTTATAACTTTCTTATGGCTCATTAGTTTCTCCAGTCAAGAAATATCAAAATACATTAAAACAAATTACAATATATGTAATATTATTACGACGTAATCAATTAATATTTATGGAATAATACCGGGAACACAAAGTAAGCGCACATAATGAGCAAGCGTCGCAGAAGCCATTCTTTGTTCCGGTTCTGCCGCATTTGGTAGGTACTCAGGTATTTATTCACTCAATGTCCGTGACCTATAATCAGCACCTTTTTATACAGTCTTACATAATGCGTTCCACGGCGAAAATGCGCCCACCTATGCGAATGTTGGCCACCCTTCCCATTTCATACAGCAATGTATTTCCATTTTTATTTTCCCGCCAGCGTCGTGGAAGCAGCCGCTCAGTGGCCCCCTTTTCCTGTATTAAATGGCATGTTTGCATGGAAATTCTTAACGCTGGGTGTTGCAGTCGTTCCCGATGATGGAGCGAAATGAAGGTAATGCGGCGAGGTTTGTGCAGGAAAATGCGAAAAGCGCAATGATCACGATAAAGAATCATTTGCTTGCATTTGCCACATTTGAAGCTAATGCTGGTGGCTACATTTGTGTATCTGCTGCTTGATGTCTTTTCCTCACGAGCGTCAAATGCATTAGCGCCGTAAAGCTATTTGAAAAGTTCGTAATTTTAATAGAAAAATTGCTACACGGATGAAAATTTAAAATCTATTACGACTCAACTGTCACGCAATTTCAATTCACTTCTGCACATTCATAATACATACATAAATTCATTACTCAACTAATTTTTCAATATTTATTGTTTATATACGATCCGGATTAGAAATTAGCAAACTTAATCATATAGGGAATAAAATACCTAAAACTGATTTGTTATATCAACTTTGTTTCATTCGAGCAAAAGTGGAAAAGAAATGCTAGTTTTATATCAAGAAAACTCTGACTCTTTACTTGAAAATAAGGAATTACAATTGATATTTATATTTATATTTTATGCTTTACATTATAAATCGACAATAATGTAAACGTAAATAAACGTAAATTCGAACGATTAATTTGAAATTTATTTATATTTTATTTCATAATTAATCCGTTTAGTTTAGAGCTATTGAATATATTTCAAAATAGTAAATTATTTAAAACATTAATTGAATATTTCTGCCATTAGTTGAACCGCAAATATTGTTCAATTTCACCGCATTGGAATGGAATCCATGAAAATATTATTTATGAATATATTTCAATACCAACAATTATTTGGACAATATGGTATTGAACAATGGTGGTAAACCGAATCGCTTTTTAAATAATCTTTTACAAATATCCAACTGGATTTCCTGAAAGAGAATTGCATTGCAAATCTTTTAAAATTTGAATGGTCACAAGTTTTACGTATATCGATACCAAAAAGTATTAGATGTAGAAGTTAAAAATCTAGTTTTAAATTAGATATTTTTTATCATATCCGAATGTTTGGCTTCAGTTTATTGGATTCTTTTGATTCTTTGGTTTGTTGGTATGATAAAGAATGACAAAAATAATTAATATTTATTTTTTTAAATTTTCATTTGTTTAAAAATAGAATTATCCTTTTTGGTTATTCGTTACATGAAAATTAGGAACCAAAACACAAACTACTAAGAATAAAACTCAATTATTCAGATTCAATTAATTCAGATCATTCCTGATCCGTATTTTAATAAATATATTTTGCATTGCGAAAAATTTCAATAATTAAAAAGGATACTTTGCTTGAAGAAAACAGTCATATGTTTTTGCATTTGAAAGAAAATATTCCGTTATATTTTCTTTTCGCTAAAACTTCATGCCAGCACTTTCGTACAACAACTTTCGCCAACTTTTCTCGGTTGAAAGTTGTGTGAAGTGATGGCTGCCACAGTTGCAAGTGAAGTGATAAAGTGTTCAGTTAAACTTCTAATGGATCTACCACATTCACTTGTCTAATGTTACCTACGGGTGCAATAGGCACAGAAGCATCACGTCCATGTTTCTTTGGTACTTCTCGTTCGCCAGTTAGTTTTGGTAGAAATCAGTTAAATATTTTAATCATATACTATGCATACACTGATTTGCATAATTGTTTCAACTATTACTCATATTTGAGTTACGTTGTTTTCAAAACCAAATTACGTTGAAATATGTTTAAGAATTAATTTGTGGATCAAAAACCTGTTTAATTATGAAATTTGTATAGTATGCAATAAATAATTTAGAAGCATAAATAGAAATTTGTTTTTTTTGGTTCGGTTGACTTAATTTTACTTTAAACTTTATAATTGCACAAGACTATAAATATCGATGCTAAGATCAAAAGCCAAGTCGGGTGTTAATAATTAATTACTATTATTATTAATTTAACTTAAAAACTCTTTATAAAAATATTACTCCTTCTTAACTAGCCTACTGTGCTATGAACATTATTCTAAATTTAAATCCTAACAGTGATAAGACAACATATAACAACAACAACAAATATTAAACAATGACACGTGGTCTTAATGGACAAATAAATTTCAGTTTCATTATAATTATGGTCACTATTGTTTTCGCTGTATCTTAGCTACCAATTTCAATAAAATTAGTGTTATCATAAGACACACTTATTAATCGGATAGTCAAACATTTACAGTAATTTTACAAAAAATCAGTATTCGAGACCAACACTTGAAACATGGGCAATGATTTTAATTTGGAAAACATTGTACATAAGCCGCAAATTGATCATCGTCTACAATTATAAATTACAATATCAAATTACGTGTAAACTAAAGCTTGATGTAATTAATCATAATAAACTAATCGTTAATCATAATAAGGGGTTACAAAATATATCAGCATGAAATACTTTTACAACAGACTGTGACACATGCGGAATTTCGGGCCAAATCCAGGAAAGGAAGTTTTTAGAGCAAAAAAAAATAAACAAAATTAGGGTCTTAAATTATTCCCATCAATATATTATTGTCAATGCCATAATATTTAATACTAATAATTATAACTAAAATTTTGTTAAAAATATATTTATTATCTTACTTATAAAATTAGTAAATGTCGGTAAAATTTTATTCTAGCGACTAAAAATAAGGCCTTATAAAATAAAGGATTAAAAACTCTTGCGATATAATTTATAGATTATGAAAATATTCGAGGCTATCAATAATACAAAATGTGTAATATAAAAATGACAGGAAAATGTTAACAGATATACTACATACACCATAAACTGCTCCACTGAATGCACAATTTATTGAATATTAATATCAAAGCATGCGATTCAGTTTACACCACTGAAATATTATTTGGAATAAATAATCGATTATAAAACCGCCCGGATCAGAATATAAATGGGCTATAAACTTATCGATAAAACGCTGTCCTCAACATCGTTTATATATAATTCATAAAAAGATTATGATACATCCAAAAAGAAATTTTCTGAACAATATACTGGTAGACTCTATGGTTCTAGTCCTAGAATGTTGGAAACAACCTTTTTAAAAATAATAATTACTATTGATTATATTTATTACAAGTCAAATTTGAAATAAATCAATTGGTTTAATATGATTTCGTTGGGTTCACTTCTTTGTCAGAACACTGATATGATTATCCTCTAATATCGATGAAAGGAATAAAATAGATCATTAAACTGTGATTTCTTCAGCCAATAAATTAACACCTAATACTTGACTTCAATAACTCAATTTTAACTTAAATTAGGTGACATATGTAATATACATATTTTCCAAAAATATCAACAAACCTTTGGTTCTGAAGAATTTCTTCGATTTTGCTAATTCCTTGGTATAAAACTATCGTGTTTTTCTTTGGAAACGGATAATAGAGGTCATATGTCAATAAATTTCTATTGTCATCGAAGTAACATTTATAATGCACTAAATTTTTAATTGAAGATTTGATATAATTACATTGAATATATAACGTTCATCAAAATTTATACAATGATTAGCTTTGTACAACCAATAATAGGTGAAATGAAATTTTCGATTTCAGAATAGGGAATTACAAATAACTTCATATAGGTGCATGAATAGAAATTTATTGCATTTGTACGTTATGAATAGATAGCATTAAGGTTTATTATGATAATCAGGATATTCGATTAACGCTTATATTCGGAAAGTGGGCACATCTACAAATAACTTGTAGCTGCTCGTATATGTTCTCCTATTTAAGGATATTTTCAGTGAGTGTTCATTTGCAATTCCACATAAAATTGATTAATATTGCATTGGGCTGGCATAAATGTGCATGTTTATTTCATTATCAAAACGGCTATAAGGACCATTAAAGAAATTGATTATTGTCCGTGGGCCATTTGTTATTATTATTGTTCTTGTTTATTAGTCCAACATATTAAAGGCCATATTTATTCGTTGAATAAATTTGCACTTATGGAATTTATTGTAAAATAATTAATACGGATAATTTATATGGATATTTTATCATTTACGTTTTAATTAATTACATTCGATTTTTGATCTCTTCCTATACTTACAATAGATATAAAAATTTAATTGTAATTGTCCATGAGGTTTTGCAAGGCAAAATGCAAATTCGCTGTTAAATCCAAATATTATTTGAATAAATTTATAACTATTATTGATGACGTTATGCAAATAATTTGTTAACAACAACATCTATAACAACAGCTGATATAAAATAAGCAAAGAAATATAGACAAAAATAATGATGATTTGGAGCGAAATATGAAAAATTTGCATATGTTTTGCAGAAAAGAATGATGACATGCAACGCAAATAATTCGTATTTATTCCCGTGAGGTTGAATTTAATGACCTATAATGCATTTGGACAAATCTGAAAATCAAAACAAGCTAGAACAAATAGAACTCCGCTGTGTCCGGCGCATCCGCCAACAATTCCAACAAAGCCCCGGAATTTTAAAACTGAAACCTACACGAATTTAACACCATGTCCACAGTTGTGTGCAGAAAAACGTAAACAAAAAGTGGACTAATGCGATAAAGTAATGAGTGAGCACGTTTTTATTCACCTTCAACTCCCACATTTTTCTTCAACCTTAACGTTTCCCTTTTTGTAATATGTGTACAATTGCGCCAATTTGCAGCCATATATAATACAAATGCGAAATTCTGACCTATAAAACTGCGCACTGAATACTCCTCGGTGGTAGTAGTTGTGAGTAGAGTAGTAACAATACATTAGTAGTCCGTACAAACAAGCATCAAACCATGCGGACCAGTGCACCGCGCACTTTTTTCCAGTATTCAATGTTAGTGCAGCGTTGGTTAAATTGTTTTCGAAATTACGCGAACTGACAACGAGAATTCAAGGGTTTCCACTCGGTTTTTAAACCTCGTATTCGCTCCCGTTGTGAGAGTTTTTGTTCTATTCTATTCTTGCATTATATTTTAACAAGCCTGTGTGGAAAAACAATGGCGACTGGTGGAAGACGCCTTTTGTATTACTGCCTACGTTTTACTGCCAACAGGATAATCGCAAATATTTTACGGAACCCACGCTTTACAAAAAGTGTAACTGAAAATAAAATTGTATTTTTACAGAAATATAACAAAATTACAGCCCATTTATTTTTCTATTTGTCATATATAATTAATTCATCAATTTGTTTATAAGGTAACACCTCGTAAGATGTATTGTGTGCGAAGGTGATCTTGATATGTTTTCTCTTGCCATTAGGAGTGCTAGGGCGTTGAAAAATTTTCGGCTGCTTTAATGCTTTATGTGGGGGCTTTTTTGTTGCCTTGAGTACTTTTAGGTGGTTTAATATTCGCTGCACGCAATATGGCGTGTTGTTTTTCTCGTCCAGTCTGCTTCAATCCGCTCGATTCACTGGTTTTTATGCTTTGCCTCATCGATTGCGGTTTATGATTCGCTGCTGGTTTTCCATATCCTATTTGTTTTCCGATGTTTTCAATGTCTCTAATGTATCTTCATTAATATTTTTCTATATGAGTGTGAGTGTGTTGTACAATACCATCAAATACCTTCACTCATTATTAATGAAAAAATGTTAAAAACTATGCATTGTGTTATATTGTTTTAATAAATCTAGGTTGCTTTTGAAATTAGAACAAATTAGTTTTTTACCTAGGTAGGTCAGGCATTACTTGTAAGCTTGTACTAATTACTAAAATTAAATATTTTATTTTACATGTGATAAAATGAATGCCATTTATTTCACTTGTGAATAGAATGGATGACAAGTCACAACAACTTTTTTTTTCATTTCAAATAATGTTCATTAATATTTTTGTTTATGTGTATACAACTAATAAGACCAATCCCCTTTGAATATTTATACAAAATGTTATGCATTGTGTGATATTGTGTTTAATATATGTTAACAATGGATTAGAATTGAAATGAGCAGAAATGTTTACCCGAATCAGAGTACTCTTATATATTATGTTTAAAATTATCTACAAGCAAAATAAGTATTATTTTTTTAAATGATAGAAATGAATACAACATAATTAATGGCAGATTTGAAATAATTTTAAAACTTAATACATATCTTAAATATAGAACAAAGTTATAATGTGTTAACGAAATTTTGATGATTTGCTGATCACATTTTATATATCACATCAGTAATTGTAGCAACATTTTTGATTTTGTGGTTTCATGAAACATATCATATGTGTGAAATATTATTATAAACTTGCAATTTCGCAAGTGCTTTGAAATATGTCACTCGTTTATCACACTTACACAATAATCTACTAATGTTTTGCTTGTATTTAAAATATGTGTATGTAAGTGATTGTTATCTTGCTTAGAAATATTTAAAGATTCCCAACATGACAGTTACATATCCAGTAAAATAAAATTTTGATGATTTAACAGTAGCATTAGAATTTGTTTCTTCAAACACTGTAACATTTCTTCTTCTTTGGTATGTTAAATATGTTATAATTACTAATTATAAATAAGTTTATGTGGAATTAACTGGAAAACCAGAAACTACCTATTAAATTATAAACATTCCCTATAATTTCATTTCCAAGTTTCCTATAATTGATTTAAAATTTTGCGCTTTCAATATTTAGGAATATCTTTGAATGTATTGAACGTATTTTTCAATTATTTTCATAACTGTTATTTATCCTTATGGGAAATGCTAAGATTATTGTCGACAATATACGAATAGATTTTAAAAATTTATGAACAATATAGCAAACTTGGCAAAGAATTTTAGATAAGAAGTGCAAAATCATAATGCATAAAAAATCATTACAATTGCTACCTAAACTGATTTAAATTTATATTTGAGAAAAAAATAATACAATAATGTATATAGATTCATATTTCTTACAACATCATTTACAGTCTGTAGAAAACTACTAAATTATTTCCTCGACTCTCAACGCAAATTCAAGATTGAATTCTCTTCATTATAAACAAATATGGAACCTGAAAATATGCTGTATGTTGTAAGAAACCATTAGATTTACCACTTGTCTTCTTCAGACGAGCCTATTTCTTGTCAAGAAGTATTTGTATATAAAATAACTTAATAAATGTCTTCCAGTCAGCGTCTATATAGATCCAACGTATTAGGGACACATTGAATGTATCCAGATGGAAGAAACATGTGACACGATAGACGTAGCTGCAAATGTTGCCAAATTATTGTTGCTGGTTTGAACATAAGAGAGATGCGACGCGGCCACCGCCGACGGGGGATCGTTACAGCCACTGAGGCTTTAATAAATCCACCTGGCAAATCCCGAGTCATTACTCACTGTCCCAGACTTGCCTAGTTCAGCAAATTCGGTTCCAGGCGCCCGCCATTCTATACCTACATTACATTATACATATATACTTTTGAGATTCGCCGGCGAAATGTGAAAATGCACAAATTTTCTTGTCGCCTTTCGCGAAGACACTCATCCTTTGGACTGAAATTGCGTGTTGCGCCCAGGGCGAATGTGCCAAGATTATTTTTATGGCGAGATAGATTACAAAGTCGAAAGAAGCTATGTAATTTTACCTACACTAATTTTCTGATGAACTGATTTTTAGTAGCAATTTTAAAACGATTGGTTTTATTTGTAATTTACATGTATATCAATAATTTTATTGGTTGTTATATTTCCTTTTCGCAAATGCAATAAAATTGGAATTTACGACTGAAGGTTACGAAACATGCAAAGATGCATATTTCTGATTCAATCTGAACATATTAGTTGTGTGGTAGAAAGTAATTTATTATTTTTGAGTGAAATTGAACGAAGTATAGTCTGAATTGGATCAAATATACGGCGTTTTGTTTGGCCATTTGTTGCCATTTAAGCTTCGAATTTTTTTACCATTGTTCGTGATGAACAAGAAGCTTTGATAATTACTGAGTTCTATAACTTGGAAACAAAAATCCTGGAGCTCCTAAAGAGTCACTAATAATATGTATCACCTGTATTCTCTTTATGGTATAAAATTTTTCACCTACTGGTGAAATCTTGCCCATTGTGCTTTTATCAGATGGTTTACAGTATTGTTCCGAGTTAAGATGTTAATGTCATCAAAAATACGTAGCAAATGAATTTGCAGCAGAAGGATCTTGCCTTGGGAATAATTTTCATCCACAAATCTTTTCTCTTGAATTTGTCATAATTCATCCACTTTTCACTATCAGTTTCCAATAGCTTCAAAAATACATCGACTTTATTGCAATTCATCAGCAAGTCGCTGACGCAAATTCGGTTCCTAGGATTATTTTGCATTAAATCATGAGGCCTCTTTTAGTATCTCGTTGTTTCAAATGGTTCCAAACTGTTTTTCTGCAATCTTTAGCCTTTGGATAATAGAAACAATGCGTACACAATGACCTGACACAACAATGACATTTTCGACATTTTCAACAATTAGTTTTCGAGTGCGTAGTGCATCTTTAATATAGCATTGATCAGAAAGGAAGTGACACAACTAAAATTGCACATAATTATCTGTTACCATATGACAATCTTAAACACCAGTCACAACAAGCTTGTTTAAATTGTCACCTTTATAGAAATAAAAGTGTATAATTTAGCGAATTCTCTCTGAGTAAACTAATTACAAAATTTTAATAAACATTAATTTTTATACGAAAACTCAACTAAATATTACAAAAATAAGCAATTTATTTTTAATATATCTATTAATTGCATTTTTTATAACAAATTTGATTAAAATAATATATTTTTAAAGTATATATAGTTATAAATTATTTCAGTTCTTTTAAAACATTGCCAAATCTCTGAATTAAAAAAATGCTTTTATTTTACCTACTATTTTGTACAATGTAATACCCTTAATCAGATTGTTAAAATTGATGTAGTTATTGTTTAATCCCGTATATGAATCCCATATATTATTTTAATGGCCCAGTAAAAAATATATCTGTAAGCAATCTTGTATTTGAACCTAAATTTAGAACAAAGATATAATTACACCTGTTATATTCGTAACAATCCAGATGCTTGTTTGTAACGAGGATTAATGTAATTGCATAAATTACATTTATTATGTTTGCTTGGAAATTGAAAAATATTAAGGCATATGGAGAAAGCTGAAAATTCAGAATATATCCCGTTGAATAATATTTGCATTTTTCTCTTCTAGAACCAAATCGTGGAATTTACTTTTCCAAATTGCATGTATCACGCTTATTAATGAATAAAACCTTTTGTGTTCCTCGTGAAAAAGTCAAATTTGATTCGCAGTGATTAATTACACTGACAGCATGAAATGCATTCACACATTAGAAGGTATACAGACATGAAAAGCCCATTTTTAATTTCGAATTCCAACTGCAAAAAAGCATGCCACCAAGTGAAAATTAATTTTCGCATCATGCTCCAGCATGATAGATGAAACACCTCATACATCCGAGTAGCGAATAGAAAAAAAGCTTTCAGAATGCGTGAAGAAACGTATTTTAATTTGCCCGCAAAGAAAGAAGCATTCGTTTAATTTGCATGTTTTGTCCATACAGTGTAACTATTTTCTATGAATTCGCCAACTCACTGATGACGCTGCTCTTCGCGAAGAAATATAGAATATGAATTTAGTGCACGCTGGTGAAGCAATCTTCCTCCCGGTTGCGGCAGCAACGCGATGCGATAACTTTGTATGTTGGTCTGAAATGTTTTGAATGCAACATCAAAGCGAAATTTGAATGCGAACCGTTACATTATATCTGCACATTACGGTCCGGCTTTTCCGCCCGTCATTCCATCCGCATCCACATCCTTTGGTTACCCACCACACTTTCAAGGGTTCCAGTCGTGATGTTTCTCAATTTGCTTCTTCGTATGAGTGCATTTCTGCACGGCCATATTTGTTGGCTGATATGAATTATTAAAACGGATTGCTCCAGCACGGTAATTAAAATTCACAATTTTCTTAATGAATTCATTTTTCCATAATGCTGGCGTCCAATTAAATAATTATTCAAAGCGGAAAAGTGGAAAATGTTCAGCTCAAATAAGTTTTATTTCATAACGAATGAATCAAACTATAGAATTTATTGTCGACTTGATTTTAGTTTTATATTAAGGAGAGAATTGACTGAATTTTTATCTTTAAACTATAAAACACTATTATAATAATAGAGAATATTACATACCTTATATTAAATTGTGATAACTCAAAGAACATGCAAAAGTCGTAATTTTTAGTTTGTTTCAAAATATTGATAACTTCCTTTTGATTTTTGCGACCAAAAAAGAATATAATAACTTGCATAGTTTAGCTAGTTTAATATTATTTCACACAATCTCAGAAATTGAAATATTTGATTATTAGATCAATTGCAAGTAATAACTAAAAATGTATTATGAAGCTGCAAAGAAGGTGTGAAATAAATATGAAATTTGCGTCCTACTTAACGAAATGAACCTCTGGATATTCCAGTTTATGGTATGGTATTGTAGGAATGAGGTTAAAATTCGTGATCAATTAAAGGACCATTTGCACGTTGCCGCGTCGTTGGTGTATTATCAATTAATGAGCTTGAGCGTAATGTTCGTTCTTGCGGGGACCAGAACGTCTGATGAATATTCATATTGATATACATTGCAATTTATATGAGCTGCTCCATAGCATGGCATAAATATCTAGATTCTATAATATAACACGGTCAGTGAGTGCTAGAGTACTTTGGACCGATATTCCAATAGGTATTAATTAAATGCACTTGCGATCTTCGTGATGCTTATGGCTATTTCATAATTTATATGTATATGAAGCTAAATATTACTTCGACGAGCCCTTTCAGAGCTTTATAGATTTGATATCACGGGTTTAGGTTTCACATGCCCCAGATTCCCTTTAAAGTTACTAATTTTACTATAATCCTCTTTTAATATGCAGTAATATGCAGTGTACATAAAATAAACAATCACCTGTTTTTGAAATGAAAATTTCTTTAGGCGCACTGTGGAAAAAAATATGGGGGTTGTCAATCAAACTGAAACATTCGAAATAAAACACTGTTTCGGGTAAAGTCAGTTCAATGTGAGCTGGATTTGCTTATTTTCAAAAAATCGAATGAAACCATAACAACTTGAGAGAAAATCCTATATAATATTTTATAAACAATTACAATTATGTTAATAATTTTAAGAATAGGCCGGTTCTAGATCAAGGTGCACACTTACTGCATCCTCATTTTTCAACATGGTACAGTAGACGTATACCTTGATCTAGAACCGGCAAATTCTTTCTAATCATATATTACTTTGTAAATATAAAAACAATACGTATTTCTTTAAGGTTTTGACGAAGTTTTCACTTCTGTCGTGTGGTTTTAAGCACACATCATATTGTTTAATAGTATTAAGTACTTCAAATCCAATATAATATAACAAGAGTTTTTCTTATAATATATTATAAGATATACATATTTGGCTTATTATTTGATGTAATTCTACAAGTGGTTTTTATTTTCTTATTTTTGTAAATGATTGTCAGTTCTCGATAATACGAGCAGAAAAACTAATACAAACGGACTACTGTCAACAAAATGTATTTGGTTTTAAGAGTTTTTTGTGCAAAATTATGGATAGACAAAAAATTTCAAGAAAAACAAACAATTTATTCAAATAGATAATTGTATGGTAGCACATATAAATTATAGAAATTTTTGAAAATAGTATGATTTTACTAATCCTTGTATCCTCTCTATATAGGCAATTTTATACCTTGGAAAATAAGGTGCCGCAAATGGAAATCAATAAATTAATTACGAACAATTTTCAAAACTACACAAAGATTTGCCTATTATAAACTTTTGACATATAACAATTTAGAAATATGAACAAAAGGAATGTTAAATCCATTGCCGATTACGAAAATTACATGTTCCACTGACAATGCTTGATAAATTAATTTAGCAGAATTAACATACCGTATTAAACAGACAAATAGTCCAAATACATTTTGGACTATATTATGTACAAATTCTATTGTATGTATTGGAAAAGTGATTATCATTCTCCGTAATAAATAAAGCCTATTATTATATACTAATTAAATTGGAAAATACATCCGGGAAAAATTCATAACTCATGGGCCAAGAGCAAATCTGATTTTTTCCCATTTAATTGATGAAAATGTTAGGGCAACGAAATTCCAATGAAAAGTAATAATTTAATAGAATTATACCCATTATTTTTTATCTTGCATATTTGAACAATTTGATTTCGTACTACAATGGGAATTTTTGGTATTGACTTTAAAAGGACAAATGGGAAACCATTGAAACACCAAACAAAAATAAAAATAAAATTGAAGTATTGCATAAGATAAATGATTTAATTATATTAGTATATTAAGAATCTTAGTGCTAGTGGAGGGTAAACTTTGAATTTTCCCTCGATTATTAACCATTGAATTTTCTCCAAGCAGCATTTGGTGTTTCCACACCTTCATCAGGGAGATTATTAAAATTCAAAGTTTACCCTCCACTAACACTAAGATAAGTACTTCTTAATATACTAACATAAAAATAAAAATGGTTTATACAAATTAGGCCATAACTATCTCCCTGACGAAATGGGAACGTGGAAAGCTGCCAAATTTATTGTAGCTTTGAAAAATCAAACCAATAATTTCTTAATCTTATATTCGTTTCGGCCATAAATAATTATAAGAACAGTTGGTTAAAATTCTAGTTTAATAGAGCGACAACTCTTATCGTTGAACAAATTATCTCGATCGTAATAGAAGCGTGAAAATGTGGTTGTTAATGTGGTTGGTTGGCGCGTCGAGTATATTAACAACAATTGTATGCTCGCAATGCTTCGTTGGTGGGCAACTATTATGTGCCAGCGTGCAGCTGAGCAGTGTGTAAAACTTCATTGATTTTGTCGATTAACACTAAGGAGTAAAGAAACTTTTAGTACACCGCCCGCCCAACTGGCTCTTGGCTTGGCTCTTGGCTCTCCTGGTACCGTTTCGCTGGCTTGCCAACACGATTGCGGGGGATCGTTGTGTTGGGGCTGGTTTGGATAACGCGCGTCCGACACCCGACGATAAATCGTTTTCCAATAAACCACCGGCCGCCGACATCCTAACGAATAACAATATACGCGAGCGCAGCCAATGTAAGAGCGCACTAATTATATTTTTCGTCGAGTTATCGGCCCGCAAAACGTATAAATCTCGGCGCTTCGCAATTGGATTTTTCCAATGAGCCAATCTACGCACGCGTTTCTCGCAGTGCACGGAAAGCGACGAGTTAGGAAGCTGCCAAGATAAATGAACCATTAAAGAGCGTGATTTTAAAATTTTAATCGCTTCACGCGACTCTTATCGCATCTCCGAAGGATAATTCTTTAATTTAATTAAACCGATTAATTTATGGTCGTAAGAGAGCATTATAACACGTTCTTAAGGACTCGTAAAACAAGACCACGTTTTAAAATTATTCTTTTTCTGGGTTTCGTAGAAATCTAGAAATTTTCAAATTGGTATTAAGATTAGGATTAATTGGGTTGAATAATTGGTTTGTAGCTTCGATAATCCAAAATTTCTTTAGTTGTTAATATGTCTAGATTATAATATCCTGGTATGATGTTTGCCAGGGCCAAATAGGAAAAACGAAGTCAATCCTAATCAGAGACTTAGTTTAGTTTTTATGGTGTTTTCTAATTGTGATAAAATATACAAAGAATTATTGGATACAATTTGTTTTTCTGACATACATATTTTTATGTAACAAATTCAAAGATCATTTTGCTAGAATTGGTTTTGCCTTTTTTCCTCATTTTCTTTCTGTAAGCTCAGTACTAAAACCTAAGATTTTGACCCTAAAATATATTTTGCAACCTCCACGACAAACTTTAAAATATACGTTATTCCAAGTTATTCCAAGTAGCTTCAACTCAAAAAAAATTGGAAGATCTAAAGTTGAGTTGGTAAGGACGAACAGCTCACTGACTGATATTCATGGTGAATCCATCAGTTGCTTTCCAAGTCTGCGCACATGCGGGGCAAAATAGACCAAAAATTCCTCGATCAAATCTATTGGATTCACGAAAGCACATTTCATTCGTTTTCATTTTCATTCCACCGCTGCTTTGTGCAATATCTTATTTTTGCCAGCCGCTTTACATTCGCGTTGGCTTGGATGGTGGTGATCCCTAGACGATCCGCGGCCATAAACGCTTTTCCTTTTTACCATTTTCGTTTCGTATCATTCGTTTGGCACACCGTTCCCGTTGGTGACACGTCAAGGGAATGCTGTCTACGGACTATTCGTTCTTCACCACTTTTACTCTTTCCTTCAGAATATACGATTTGATGATATATTCCCGCCTATATCAATGAATTGTTAACATACTACGCGCGTATGAATCCATTTATGACAGGTTACTTTGTAGTTGAAGGTAATTTTAGTCCATCGATCTATATTTGATTAAATAAGCTCTTATCCAAGCCATTAAATTAAGGCTATTTAAAGTAGATATTCCGAGAATAGAACGACAGGGATACTATGACACTAATTATAGTCTGTATCAATTTTAAACTGAAGGAATTCGGTAAATTATGACGACAAATTATTTGGAAGGGAAATATAAAATAATCTATTAAACTTCTTGTACTCAAATATTAAAAAGTTCCTGTTTTGTATTAATTGATATTCCGAAATTTTAAAATGTTTAATTTTAACAAATTAAATTATTATTGACTGAGCTTTTACCTTCGAAGAGGTTACTTTTTTCATAAGGTTTATCATTTTTGGTTTTGTTTTTTTTTAGTAATTTATACTCATAAACAATTTATATTATTGGATATTATATATTTTACCTTACTGAAGCATATAATGTTGCATTTCCTATGCTTGTTTTTAGTGATAATTGCCCTCATACGTAAAAAACGTCATATGATTTGACATTTTATCCGTGATGCAATCGGATAAAGTTACCTCTAACTATTACAGCGGTAATTTTTTTATTTACCT
>JARJDZ010007603.1:0-10324 GCA_030264555.1 Aleochara sp. GC000083
AATATTATGATATCTACATTAAGAGCACTCAGAAGAAAGTCAGTCATTCAGCCCCTGCCAAAGTTGGAATGAAGTGCCTTACGGAGAAGTCAGGGAAGGCTCTGATCAAAAAAGACATCCATTCAGCATTTCAAGAATTTATCCCCCTAACTCCTATTCAACTAGCCTCCATTGATCTTATCCCGAGGAGTAGCGTTGTTGAAAATGTCGCCTTCAACTCGACACATATCCATACCTTCACAATCTACAATAGGACCAATGTCATTCTGAAGATCTACCTGAAGCCTCGGAAACGTCAAGAGTACAATTTCATCAACGGAAACAGACTTACAATTGGAGCCCATTCTGAGAAACCCATCAGTTTCGTCATCTACATCGACTCAACCCCAATCCACAATTACGAGTTGGATATCCTTATCAACAACTGCTTCGTGGTAGAGACATCCATCTTGGTAAAGGCACGACCTAAGCATTTGACACTAAGTGTTGACATGCTCACCTTCTACGAGAATGAGCCACCAAGCAAGTTTATTGAACTACGCAATGAGTTGAATGTTGACATACCATTTCAATGGAAAGTGCCGAGCGTGTTCAGTATTGACCCGGTTGAAGGTGAGGTTGTAAGCGGACGGTTTGTAGCGTGCATGATCTCGTTCGAAATTGGTATGGCCGAGAATATGGTCTATGATCTCGGAGTGCATACCGAGAATAAATTCTACAATTTGAAGGTGCTTATTGAAGGTACTGACTACAAAGTACGGATACCCAAGATTTTATCCTTTGGGGAGGTGTCCTTCAACGTCTCAAGTTATAAGATGCTACCCATGACAAACCTCAGCCAACAGGAACTTGTCTTTGAAGTCTTGGAATGCTCCCTAGCTGATGGTATGAAGGTGAAGCCAAGGGAAGGAACCATCCCACCCGTGGGTACCTTCAACCTGACAATCATAGTAAACCGGAACATTTTGGGGAACTTCCTGGCGAAAATTGAGATCGTTGTGGCACATCGCCGGAAATTCACCAGTGAAGTATCCGGAATAGTGCTGTACCCTCAAATTAACTTCAGACCTGAAACTATTAGATTCCGGAAGATGTCAGCTAGCAGTTTTGATATTGCTTGTGTCACCATTTTGAATACCTCCTCGGTTGTGGCTATGATTACGTTTGATACAGAAAGATTTCCGGAATTCAATTACAGCGAGTATACAAACACCCCGTTTTTAACCTCCAAGGATGTGATCTATGTCCAGGAAAATGAAGAGAAACAGATATCAATTCACTTCTACCCCTTCAACCCTTTAGTCACCTCATTCCCGTTACCACTTAACATCAACAAAGTTGCAGCTAGCAATGCAAAATCGAGGACTATGCTTTTCTGGAGACCTATAGTGAAGGCACATGCACAGGTCCTAAGCTACAAACTAGAGGTGAAATCTTGGAGGTACCATTTCAAGTACTACCCATACTTTAACTACAAGAATGTGACCAGCCATGATATCACCATCAAAAACCCAACCAAATCAGTACTGAAGTTCTGTATTCGTTTAGATGAACTTGTAGAACCCTTTTCGATCCGATGGAAGAGTGGTGCCCAAGTGGTACATTACGACTACTCCATTGTTGTGGAACTGGAACCGGATGAAGGTGTGACCTTTGAGGCTGTCTACGCTCCGGAAGTTGCCGGGACTCATACCATACGTCTGCCCGTTTATGTTCGAGAAGATTTCACCCAGGATATGCATAATTACTTCTATTTTGTGGGGGAATACCCTCAAGCGACCTACAAGTTTCCAGAAGATGGCATCTACCTTGGGTACATACCATTGCACTTTACCATCTCGAAGAAGATCATCGTGGATATGATGTACCATAGTCCAGAATGCAATTGTTCGGCGTTCATCAACGACAACCATTGTTACATAGAGATTGATACAGCAAAACCCAAGAAGATATCCTCTTATAAAATCGTCCAGATTGTCTTCAACTGTGCAAGACCTCATCTTCTGAATAGCAAGCTGCGATTGAAGTGCAATTGTGCAGGTCCCAACTTCGAAATGGACGTTTATGGAGGTTGCGAGAACAACTTCTTCACAGTCCATGCCTGCATTCAGTACTTTAAGTACTCCAGCTCCATGAGTTTCAATGCCCTATTTGAAGCTAGTGTAAGTAATTTGATGACGTAGTCCTCATCATCAAATTTAACCCTTTTTTCTTTTTCTTTTTTTCAAGGAAAGGGAAATGCATACAATTTCCACCATAACAGTTCAGGACCCTGATAGAGAGGAAGCTATCAAACACAACTACATCACGGACCTACCATATTTCCAATCCGGAACTGACCCATTCGACATCTACATGAAGAACATCGTCCACATCTTCGAAAAGTACCTCATGGAAGAGGTCTTCTTCTGCACCAAATCCTATAGGATTCCCGACACGATCTGCATACCGGAAGTGAAGGTATTCGAAAAACAGGGTAAAAAAGAAGGTGTTATCAAGTTACCAGTTCAATTCATCCTGAATCATTTGATGGGTACAAGTCTGATGAGCCAATTTGACATCAAGTAAGTTCCTTTACCATTGTAACAACCTTAGCTTCATTTTGGCCCATTTGCAGGTATACCGAAAAGAAACCCGTTTGGTCCATCATCCGAAAATACTACAGAGACTTGCTGAACTTCCTCCTAAGCTTGAACTGCTATGTGAACATGATAAAACCGGAAATGTTACTACCTTATGACATGTACAAGGACTACATGATCTTCATGGATCGGAAATCGAGTATCAAACCTTCGAAAAACTTCCATCTCATAGCGAAACAATGTTGGTTGGACTTCGTGATGCAATGCTACAAGTCTTTGGTGTTGAACCGCATCACCCAGTTCTCTGTAACACCAGCAACTCTTTCTAGAAGTACAGCTAGTGGTCTGTCTGCATCCATGGTGAGGATACCCAAACATGTCGCACTTGGGGCATCTACTTCCATATTCAACCAAGCTGGTACCATACTCCTCTGCTGGATGGATCGACATTTCCAGGAGCAGAAGGTCAAGTTTGCTTCACCCAAGTATGGGAATCACATGACAGAAGAGTTGAACCGACAACACATCGAGAATTTTGATGATGACCTTAATGATAGTCTTGCTATCATAGCTGTTCTTCTAGGGCATTGCTCCTTCCTTGAGGATACCATCATGGGTATCTATGCACCTGCAACAAATCGTATGGAGAAATTTAATAATGCTTATATTGTCATTAAGATTCTGGATCTTTTGAGAGCTAGCTTCCATTTGAAACCTCTGGATATCATCGAGCCGAATACAATACATATGATGATGTTTATGACCTATCTTTTTGATTTTCTCATGCCGTTGAAGAGCAAGGAGACTATCTATTTTAATGCAGAATTGTCAAAGACTAAGGAGGAGCAAATTACTATCTTGAATTGCAACTCTCATCGGATTTACTATAATGTTATCTTTTTCAATAACACAGATGACTTGTTCTCGGTAGAAGAGAGTAATATCACGATAGAAGCAGACTCTACCTTCAAATTGGAAATCAGCTACTTTGCTAAGTTTCTCAGAATCCAGAAAACGGTGTTGTTACTTAGTGGGGAGCTTCCAGGATATCAATATACCAACTCCAAAATCTATTATCTAGAAGGTCGCCCCGATTTGGAAAATGCAGGGGAAAATATCAAGGTGCAAAGTACAGTCTACAAAATTGGACACGTCAATTTGGACTTCAAGAGTCCCTATCCAGTCGCCTGTAATTACAACCTCTACTTCGCCCCAGACCAGGTTACAGACATCTTCAAACTCGAGGAGTCGCTCATCTCCTACGAATACATCCTCAACACCAAATCCCTAACTCGGATCAAGTTCCCTTCAGCGGTAGTGTCAGCAGATGAATCCGGAAGTATCCTTATGACTGCTCAGGTCTGCAGCATCATCAACACCAATGGAATGTACTGGTTGGTCTTCCGCCATGAAGAAATCGGAGACTTCATCGTCAAACTAGAGATCAACACCCATCCCATGAAACGCTACAGTATCATCTCCTTGGTGATGAAGAAAAACCTCAGCGAATTTCCTTGTACCTGTCCCAAAAAACGACCTGACGTGAATAACACCAAATGCCCTCGGAATGTTAAGGTACTTATCCCTAGTCGGAATGAATACCTTTGGGCTGCTGTCATGGAGTTCTTCCTCTGTAATCGGGACCCTGATGAGGAGGAATTCTGGAATATCTATCGAAGTAAGAACAAAGCCATGGTCTTGGTTATTAGTTATTGTTGTTATTTGCTATTCCAGATACTCCTATTGGGTCCTATGTGGTCAAACGGATTTTGTACGATCATAAGAAATTTCTGAGCTCGGACATGGACTACTTTATGAACCAATCCTTCAAGTACAATGTCTCCGTGAAGCAGCCCGAAGATATTGTGGTACAGAAGACGAAAACGATTAAGGAGGCACCTGCAATCGATACGATGACTGAGATTTTGGTACATTTCAACAAGATTGTGCGTTCGTTCTATTTGACACTGAAGTCAAACGACGAAAAAGAGACACGGGTCTTCAAGGTCCGCGTTTCGTATGAGTAGATCTCTTAGATCTGTCAACCATTAGCATTAAACTCAATGATAAGACACTTGCTTGATGAAGATGTTAAAAGATCGATTCGGAGTCAAATTGATTGATGGTAATTCTGACCTAGTTGATGGTGAGGTGAGGTATGGCACACAATTTGCATCGGTAGTAAACTGAATGTGTGTAGATCGATATCGATCAATTAGATAATGAGCTGTTGCATAACGCGCATGCGAGAAGCGAATTCAACGGCGTCATTTTAATTTCCTCATTGCCTTTTATTTGGCTGTTTTGTGGAATAGAAAACAACTTTTTATACTTTTAAGGAAAAAGATTTTTTCACCGCGACCGAACAAGGAAATTGACGGCAGGCCAATCAGAGCGGGCTCGGTGCGTTGTGCGCGCCTCGCCAAAGATCAATAAGGAAATATTGGCGCAGATGACGACGTTCTAAATTTCGGACGATTATACGAAACGGCCAGCGGACGCTTCGTCTGTCGTCTCTCTGCGCGCCGAAGCGTGTCATTGAAGCGTGTTTTTTCGAACAGATTCGTATGCGCTCTGTGAACGGCGCGCGCGGTTACGCGTCCACAATAGATTGAAGGGCGTTTGAATGTGAGGAAAAAATGCTCATTATTAGCATTAAGATTCGTCGGGCCCCGAGATGCCCGTCGTCGTCGCGAGCGCCGCACGGCCGCACGTCACAATATATCAGAGAACACAATCCATATAAATAATCCGGCACGGAGGTGCTCTCCCAATAGTCCATGTGAAGAAAGTAAATGCTCACAAACAATCAATCCGATCGAAGAAACTTTGTGGTGCTCAGTGCTCAGTCCGTTCGCGTCCATCCAGAGTTGCGGAAAACTTTTGTGCGATCGATAACGGAAAGGTATACATTCAGTTTTGAGGTACCCAACGTTGAGGTCCAGAATCGGGAATCCCCTGCTTCCCTCGAAGGGACTAGAACCGGCATTATAAGGAGTCAGATTCAAATCAAATTTTCTAAAATCTGATTGCAATTTTAGTGCGCAAAATGGATGCCCAACAGTTCAAAGAGTTCGGCTATGCAGCCATTGACTTTATTGCGGATTACATGGAAAACACCCGAAAAAGGTAAGCCATCTCATCCCTAGTAATCTCAGAAAAAGGTGATACTTATTTTGAGTCATTGTAAGTTGCATGGAAAATTTCAGAAATTGAAATTCCAACGAATAGAAAGGAATTATGCAAATTTTTTGTCGATCGACTCCACAATGGAACGAGTCATAATCACCGTAATTGACATTTAAACTAATAATTATCGCAGATTAGTAATCGAACGAAAAATGTGCTTGAAAAACGTGATATCCACTCCAATTTGAAAATGCGGCGCAAAATTAACATTTATAGCAATAATTACACAACTACCAGGAGTCAGGAGGCGAAGAAGTAATTAACATTTTTTCATGTTTATTCCAATCTAATCAGAGCAATTAATTCAGTCCAATTAAGCCCGCAGCAAACGAATGAAAAGAATGTTTTGTGGGATTCGGTTACAAACTCTGCATTTTCTGTACTCTTGCACTTACTTCATGGTCGTTTGTCTTCAGAGACGTCCTGCCTTCGGTGGAACCCGGCTATCTGCAACCACTAATCCCCGACCACGCACCACAAAGCGGGGAACCATGGCAAGAAATCATGAAGGATATGGATCGTGTCATCATGCCCGGAATCACCCATTGGCACTCGCCCAACTTCCACGCATATTATCCCACGGGCAACTCATATCCGTCCATCGTTGCCGAAACGATCACTTCCGGTCTTAGTGTCATCGGTTTCAACTGGGTATGGATGGATACCTTCAAAATTACTGGTTCTAAAATTTTGGCTATCTTTTAGATTGCAAGTCCTGCATGCACCGAATTGGAAGTAGCTGTCATGAATTGGCTCGGAAAGATGCTGAACCTTCCCGAGGAATTCCTCAATTGCTCGGAAGGTCCCGGAGGAGGTGTCATTCAAGTAACTACAAATCATCTCTTGAAGGTGTACCATATAATGAAAATGGGATGTTTTAGGCGACTGCAAGTGAAGCCACCTTCATAGGATTACTCGCGGCCAAGGAGAGAATCGTGCGGGAGTACGCATCAACCCACCCGGAACTTCCGGAAGCAGAAGTCAAAGGGAAACTCGTCGCTTACTCCTCCGACCAATCCAACTCCTCCATTGAAAAGGCCGGGCTCCTCGGATCGATGAAGATGCGACTGCTGCCTTCAGACAGCAAGGGGCGACTTACTGGGGTCACCTTGAAAACCGCCATCATGGAGGACCTCGCCAAAGGGCTCATCCCCTGCTATGTCATCGCCACACTAGGCACCACCCCAACCTGCGCCTTTGATGACCTTACCGNGCTTTCAACGTACAGAGGATCTACCTGAAGCACAAACATATGGGTCAAGCCCCAGACTACATCCACTGGCAACTCGCCCTCGGCCGGAAGTTCCGCTCCCTCAAGCTCTGGTTCGTCCTGCGCACCTATGGCGTCACCGGCTTGCAGAAACAGATCCGGGGTCACATCGCAATGGCGAAGTACTTCCGGGAGCTGTTAGACGCTGACGAACGCTTCGTGGTGTTCTCCTGCAGTATGGGTCTGGTGTGCTTCCACCTTCGGGAGGGTAACGATGCTACCAAGAGCATGCATGATGCGTTGCTCCTGCGGAAGCAGATCTTCATGGTACCGTGCACGATTGATGGTAGGTACCTTCTGCGGTTCGTGGTGTGTGCACGCACCACCGAGAGCAAAGACATCGAGTTCGCTTGGAGGGAGATTTCCAGTGTGGCTGACCAGTTGGTGGGGCCTACAACTCGATCCACGAAGACACCTCGAATCACCGAGAGCGCTCCCATCGGAGGTGGTAAGAACGAAATCGTCAACATGCAAATGGCATACGGAAACAACAACAAGGTGGATGTCGAGCGAATAAAGTAGAGTCGAGGAGCTCGAAGGAAAAGGAAATACGAGTCGATGGAGCATACCATGTAGTTGTAGTAGGATTGCTGACTTAAGTCGTTGTTTAATATGCATGTACGTTATGTAAGCTGTAATTAGTGACAATGGTATGAATGTTTGATACTAATGAATACTCAATACTTTTGAAGTAGTTGTTCTAAATTACTTAATTAGTGATAACTTTTGTGCAATGTGTGTGCCTAGTTGTTTATAAATATGCAAAGATATAGTCTAGTTGGAAATATAATGTAAATTTATACAAATTTATGCGTCATATCAATCATTGTAAACACATTGGATCAAAAATTTTTGACCATGTTTAAGACTTCAATTTTTCTTCAACTTCTTGAAGGAAATTACTAAATCATGACTTGGTATTCCCTAATAACTTGTTGGTATTCTTCTGTATCGAATTTTTCTTATGCACTCAATCACTCAATCAGAAATAACTAAATCTCAATGAGTCAACGAAATCGCTTCTGTTTTGCTGTATGTGTAAATTGCTGTGTGTGAAGTAATTAATGAAGGTACGAGGAACGCTATAAAGCAGACAGCGAGCATTCGGCAAGTCAGCAAGTCAGCAAGTGAACGAGTCAGCAAACGGAGCGCGCACTCATAATCTACAGCTTGCGCTCGGCTTTTAATTAAATTTCACTTTCTTCCGTCAGTCCGTTCGTCCGTCCGTCCGGCCGTTCGTCCGTCCATTCCTTCGTTCATAAACTTTCTCTAATGATCATGACCTTTATTCTCACGTAACTGTAAGTGTAGCTCGTAATTTCGGCCGTTTTTACGTCAGTTTGCCCAAAATCGAGTAGACCAAATGACCTCTTACCTAACATCCAGACAGCGATTTAATTTCGGTCATAGTGGTTACCGGGGATTTTTGGCATCATGAGAAGACCTACCATGAGAAGACATACCATGATTGAAAGGCATCGATCAAGGAGTATAACGTAATGATTTTTTTGGCGTCGGGTTGGCTTGGGAGAGCTATCGATCGATTAAACCGAACTGAAATGAAAGCCAACATCCGGCGGCTCTTGAACCGTCAATGTTGTCCGTGGTACCGATAAACAGTCCCTCGTGTTTGGTAAATATGCACGCCACGGAAGCGGAACGTATTTAAGAAGGTGCGCTAACGAGCGTCGACGTCTCAGATCCTCATCAGCCGCATCACAGTCCGATCCAGTTCCTCATCGTTGAAAATATGGACGTCGAAGAATTTCGCGTCTTTGCCAAGGCTGCTGTTGACTACATCGCTGATTACTACAGTACCTTAAGAGACAAGTACGTACCATGTCCCACTATCAAACCTTCTAGAAGATTTTAGGTCTTCTGGTACATTTCTGAAACATGATACTAATTTGTAATCGTTACCTTAGACAGGTTCTGCCGGATGTGCAACCTGGATACATCAGGGACCTGCTTCCGGGGGAAGCCCCCAAAGAGGGTAGGACCTGGGAGACCCTCTTCGCAGAGATGAATCGGGTCGTCATGCCAGGTCTGACCCATTGGCAGTCACCAAATTACTACGCCTACTATCCCGCTTCTTATTCCTTCCCGTCTGTTGTTGGGGACTTCATCAGTTCCGGTTTGGGCGTTGTAGGAATTAACTGGGTAAGTACCTCCAACAATTGCAACAGTAACACCTTCAACTACGTTCATTGACTTTTGATGTTTCCAAAACATTTCTACCCATACTTTAAACATGAACTCATTGAACTTTTGTTTTGTAAACATTTGGAATTCATGAACGTTCATTGCCTTAGATTACTGGACCTGCAATTACGGAATTGGAGGTAGTCATGATGGACTGGCTAGGAAAGATGTTGGACCTCCCCGAGGAATTCCTCAACTGCCACGAAGGACCTGGTGGTGGAGTTATCAAAGTAACCTAACCCCAAAACCCACCTCAATATAACTGACTATAAGGTGTTTACTTTTAGGGTACTGCAAGTGAAGCTACCCTCGTTTGTCTTCTAGCAGCCAAAGAACGCACTGTGCGACGCATCAAAAAACTCCATCCCGAGTTTTCAGACGCCAAAATCAAAGGACTACTTCGAGGGTACAGTTCCGATCAATCCAACTCCTCCATCGAAAAGGCGGGTCTCATCGGATCCATGACCTTCAATCTCTTACCGGCTGATGATGAAGGTCGCCTTGACCCAGAACACTTAAAACAAGCAATTGCTGAAGACCTCCGTAACGGATACTACCCTTGTTATGCAGTGGCAACATTAGGAACTACAGGAACCTGCGCCTTTGACGATCTCACCCAATTGGGACCAATCTGCCAGGAGAACCAAGTCTGGCTCCATGTGGATGCTGCCTATGCCGGTTCCATTTTCGTCCTTCCCGAGTACCGTCACCTTAAGGAAGGTCTCGAGTACTGCGAGTCATTCAACTTCAACCCTCACAAGTTTATGCTCATCAATTTCGACTGCTCTGTGCTTTGGGTGCAGGATGCGACCCATTTGATGGACGCCTTCACCGTAGACCGAGCCTACTTGAAGCATGACTATGATGGCACAGCTCCAGAGTATCTACATTGGCAGATCCCTTTGGGTCGACGAATGAGGGCTTTGAAGATATGGTTCATGTTGCACACCTATGGTGTTGAAGGTGTCCAGGGTCATATACGAAGGCAGATCTCGATGGCCCAACATTTTGCAGGCTTGGTAAGCAAAGATAGCCGATTTGAAGTGACCACTCAGAATGTTGCCTTGGTGTGCTTCCGAAT
>JARJDZ010007605.1:0-18520 GCA_030264555.1 Aleochara sp. GC000083
TATACAAAAGCAATGTTATATCAATTATCTGACATTATGCATGAAAAGCAGGCGGTTATATAACGCGTATTCGTAATTTTTCACATGATATCATTTTTGAGTAATAATTTCATTGTTTCGCTACTTCGAAATTACAAGTTGGTCACGCGTCAGTTTAATGTCATAATAATTTTTGTTAGTTTACTTTTGTGCAGTCGTTTTAAATTTATCTATTAGATATTAGTAATGTTTAAATTTGTGATATTATTTTAGGATTGAGAATGATTGTTTTTATCTATTATTATCATCTATTATTCATCATTCTAAGAAATTCTGATCAATTTTCATCTCCAATTTTCTCCTTATTTCAAAAAATTAGAAAATCAAGTTGTTTCAAAAAACTTGTTGTGTTGTCAAGGTCTTCAATAATGGTTGAATAATAGCAGAAGAAAAAAATATTCCTTGTTGGACATCCTTTAACAAAAAGCTGATAGTTAATGAAGAATTCTCGTGAAACTGTATGTACAACAAAGTTAATAATATGCATGCAAAACTGTAATGCATTTTCGCCAACTCTTCATGCAAGAAACGTGTCAGAAAGCTGCAATCGCAGTGTATTGATTCCCAATCCATACCGTTACATTTATTCTCGTAACACTGTTATTACAAAGCATTGCGTTTCAAATAGGAAAAAATATGGATTTACGTCGATTGCGCAACATTTGCTTTTCTGAATGCAGCAACAAATTAACATACGAAAAACCATTTTGCTTAATTAGTGAAAACGACCTGCTGCACGTTCAACGCGCATAATTTAAAAACAACTAATTAGCAGCATTCGAGTATACTTCACGATTCTTCCAATTAGCAAACGCGCACGTTCTTAGACTGTGACTTTGGAATAATAATGTTTGGCTGGCAATTTGCGCTGACGGACTGACAACTTGCAAATTATCTGCGCAACGAATTGTGTACGCTTACATTTCTAATGTTGCTAATGATCGACGTACAGTTGCTACAATGTTGTTAGCGTTTCAGTTACGTCAACGTTGAATCAATGATTTTTGTTGTTGTTGCAGAATTGCTTCGCTGCAGAATTGGTGATCCGCATTCCAGGGAATTTGAACCAAGATGGCGTTATTTATCGAGTTGACTATTATCCACCTTTTGGGTATCCGGAACCAAACACCACGATAGCGTCCAAAGATATTCAGGATGTTATTAAATTCTCGAAAGCTCTTCCGGGTACCAAATATGATTTCTGGCTCTACTATTCGAATTCAACGCATAATACACTTACATGGACAGCTAATTTCACAACAGGTATATTGTTTCTAAGTTATGATGGGGTTATTTTTCATGGGTTGATTTTTCAGTACCTGATCCACCATCGAATCTCTCGGTTGCGGTTCGCAGTGGTAAAACTGCAGTAATCTCTTGGAGTCCTCCATCTCAAGGAAGCTACTCAACATTTAAACTACGCATCAACGCGTTATCAGCATCCCTCGAACCGAAACCACAAACAATAACCGTTGACAACGTCGAATCCTCACCATATTTTCTTCGAGAATTGACTCCTGGTGCGACGTACCAGGTTCAAGCTTACACTGTCTTTGAAAATAAAGAGAGTGCAGCTTACACATCACGCAACTTCACTACAAGTAATGTGAATCTGTCATTGAGATTCAATTTTAAACTCGATATTTCTTGCAGAACCAAATACACCCGGAAAATTCATCGTTTGGTTCCGGAATGAAACGACTTTGTTGGTCCTGTGGCAACCTCCATATCCACCAGCCATATACACACATTACAAAGTGTCCATTGACCCACCGGATGCAATTGAGAGCATCCTCTACGTGGAGAAAGAGGGTGAACCTCCAGGACCTGCGCAGGCTGCGTTCAAAGGACTCGTCCCTGGGCGTGCATACAACATCTCCGTGCAGACAATGTCCGAAGATGAAACATCAACACCAACAACAGCCCAATATCGCACCGTTCCTCTGAGACCTTTGAACATATCATTTGACAAAGCATCCGTTACATCCAGCTCATTCATTGTCCACTGGGAAGCTCCCAGTGGGAAGAGCGAATTTGACAAGTACCAAATCTCCTTGGGTTCCGTCCGGAAGCAACCCGCTGTTAGTCGTCTCCGGGAGGAACCCACCTGGTGGAAATTCAAAGACAACCTGGAACCAGGTCGAACCTACCAGGTTGTTGTGAAGACAGTGTCGGGAAAGGTGACTTCATGGCCAATGTCAGCGGATGTCACTCTAAGTAAACACATCTTGCATACTAATTGAAGATCCTAGGATCCTAAGTATTGATTTGGTGTTTCAGAACCATTGCCGGTTGATGGTGTGCATGCGGAAACCGACGAGAAGATGAACGTTGTTAATATTAATTGGACGCCGAATCCGAACAGCTTCCAAGAGTCATACTCGGTGTCGTACCATGAGGTGGAAAGTTCCGCTGGAGATTCCAATACTATAACAACAAATGAAACTCGGATCACTTTAGATGCATTATTGCCTGGTAGAAACTACTCCATTGCTGTGCAGGCTGTATCGAAGAAAGTTGAATCGAATGAGAGCTACTTGTTTGTACTTACTCGGCCGAGTGCTCCCATCATCGAAGATCTGAAACCGCTGGTTGATGGACTGAATATTAGTTGGAAGTCGGATGTGAATTCACGCCAAGACAAATATGAAGTGGAATGTGTCCGCAATGATACCTTGGATAATCTCATTAAGACTACATATGAATCTCGCATTGTTCTCGAAGATTTGTATCCTGGAGCTGGGTATATGGTGAAAGTTTTCGCCATTTCTCACGGCCTGAAGAGCGAACCTCACGAATATTTCCAACCTGTTTGTTAGTATATTACTTTTATCCCCTTGAAAGTGACTAACAAAATGGTTATAATTCTTTTTCTTCGATTATTTTTTTCAGTTCCAAGACCTCCAAGAAATATGACAATCGAAAAGACGACTACGAATTCAGTAATTGTCCAATGGCAAGCACCACAGGATTCATTAATCAGCGAATATGCAATACGTTATCGGACTGATTCCGAAGGAACCTGGGTTCGACTTCCAGGAGTGGCTAACACCGAGGCTGAAGTTGCAGATATGACTCCTGGTGAACGCTACACCATTCAAGTGAATACTGTAAGTTACGGTTTGGAAAGTAATGAACCTCAACAGCTGAATCACACCGTCCGTGAGTACCATATGTGCAGAAATTTAATGTGGCCGTGACTTTAATTTCTTGATTATTTCCAGGTCCAAATCCTGTTTCAAATATTGCACCACTCGTTGACTCAAACAACGTGACATTGGAATGGCCCAGACCGGAAGGACGTGTTGAAACATACATTGTGCGTTGGTGGGAAAGCGGACATCATTCCCAAATTAGCAAACGCAATGTATCTCAGAACAATAACGGTTTGGGGCCCATCAGATTATTGGTGGGTGATCTTATGCCCGGTGTTGAATATGAATTTGATATCCAAGCGATCAGTAATGATCTTGAGAGTGACATCACCCAGCTGAAAACTAGAACAAGTAAGAAATCCAAATATTCACCCTTTTGAAATTGTTACAAAATAATGTTTTTTGTAGTGCCTTTGATACAATCCGAACTTGTCGTTGTTAACAATCAACAAACGACAGATTCGATTAGTTTGCGTTACACGCCAACTCCAGCGGATTCGTCCAAATTTGACTTGTACAGATTTTCCTTGTCGGAACCAAATATTCCTGAGCAGGAGAAAGCTGCAAATGATTCTGACAGATTGGTAACGTTCAATGGGCTGGTCCCAGGACGACTTTACAATATAACAGTTTGGACTGTTTCTGCAAATGTTTCAAGTCAACCTCTCCAACGTCAAGACAGATTATGTAAGAATAAAATAATTTGGGAATTTCACTTGATAAAAAATGTATCATTTTAGATCCCGAACAAATACCTGGTATAAATGCAACGTACATATCCGATACGGAAATAACGTTATCCTGGATGACTCCTCGAGGAGAATACAATGCATTCGAAGTACAATATTTAACTGCGGACAATTTATACATACAAAACCTGACTCTATTTAACTCTATTACTATCGCTGACCTGAAACCCCATCGAAATTACACTTTTACTGTGGTCGTACGCAGTGGCACCGAATCCAGCATCCTTCGAAGAAGTCTTCCGGTGTCAGCCATATTCACAACCAAAGAGTCAGTACCCGGAAAGGTGGAGAAATTCTATCCAACAGATATTCAACCAAGCGATATTACCTTCAAGTGGTCACTGCCTCTAACAGAACAAAATGGAATTATACGAAAATTCACAATTACTTATGGTCTTGACGTAAGAAATTTCACGTAAACTTTTGTTACAGTTTAATAAATAATTGAATTCTTTCAGAGATCAACGCATACATCGTTCAAAGATTTCGGTCCAGATGAATTTACTGGTGTTATTAGACAGCTTATCCCTGGTCGAACGTACGTATTCAGAATTCAGGCAGAAACTAAAGTTGGTTTTGGTCCTGAAACAAGTTACACCCAAAAGATGCCAATATTAGCACCTCCATTCCCACGAGGCATTGTGGTACCAACTGAAGTATGCAAAAGCTCAACAACGATTCAGATCCGCTTCCGAAAGAACTACTTCAGCGAACAAAATGGTCCGATTATTTCGTATACGATTATTGTGGCCGAGGATGACTCCAAGAATGCTTCCGGTTTGGAGATGCCATCTTGGCGTGATGTACAAGCATATTCAGTATGGCCGCCTTACCAGATCATGGAACCGTATTATCCGTTCCATAACAGTTCCGTGGAAGATTTTACCATTGGAGGTGATACTTGCGATATGCGACAGACGGGCTACTGCAATGGCCCACTTAAATCCGGGTCAACGTACAAGGTGAAAATACGCGCATTTACCGCACCTGATAAGTTCACCGACACCCGATACAGTTTTCCAATTCAAACAGGTAATTCTCATTCAAAAACAACCAGCGTTCTGACTAAAAACCGCATAATTTACAGACCAAAATAATACGCCACTCATTTTGGGAATCACAATCCCATTGCTGCTTATCGCCACGATTCTGCTTATCTTGGTCATCCGCAAACGTCGAGCGATCGCAAGGAAAGCAACCGAAACGCGTGCAAATGATAACATGTCGTTGCCGGATTCGGTTATTGAGACAAATCGTCCGATCCGCATTGAGAATTTCGCTACTCATTATCGACTGATGTCCGCTGACTCGGACTTCCGGTAAGATAGCTCATTCTCATATCTCTCATGGTAATCAATATACATATATTTTCTTGTAGGTTTAGTGAAGAGTTCGAGGAATTGAAAATTGTGGGCCGTGAACAGGCATGCAGTTTTGCTGATTTGCCATGTAATCGACCCAAAAATCGGTTTACAAATATCCTTCCCTACGATCACTCCCGTTACAAATTGCAGCCCGTGGATGATGAGGAAGGATCTGATTATATTAACGCTAATTACGTACCTGTATGTATCTATGGATGGCGTATATCCAATGTTTTATGATAATGATAACATATCTTTTGCAGGGTCATAACTCACCGAGAGAATTCATTGTCACGCAAGGACCTTTACATTCCACACGCGATGACTTCTGGCGAATGTGCTGGGAGAGTAATTCGCGTGCAATTATCATGCTGACACGATGTGTCGAAAAGGGTCGCGAGAAGTGTGACCATTATTGGCCCTATGATACGATGCCGGTGTATTATGGTGATATTTCCGTGCAAATACTCAATGAGACGAGGTATCCTGACTGGAACATTTCCGAATTCATGGTGTGTCGCGGGGACACTCAGAGGGTCATCAGACATTTCCATTTTACCACTTGGCCCGATTTCGGTGTGCCAAACCCACCGCATACACTCGTGCGATTTGTGCGTGCCTTCCGTGAACGAGTCGGTTCAGATCAACGTCCCATTGTTGTCCATTGCAGGTATGATGATACAAATTATCCAATTTTCTTGTATACTATCATAAATGTTGCAGTGCTGGAGTGGGTCGATCGGGGACATTCATTTGTCTGGATCGCATTCTGCAACAGATACTCGTGTCTGATTATGTGGACATTTTCGGTATTGTGTACACAATGCGAAAGGAGCGTGTCTGGATGGTGCAAACTGAACAACAGTATATTTGCATACATCAATGTCTATTGGCTGTCTTGGAGGGTAAAGAACTCAGTGGCCCACCTCGGGAAATCCATGAGAATCAAGGCTTTGAAGGTATTCCTCCCACATAGCATTCAAATCTCTCTTATCTAACCTTGTGTACAAATACAGTTGACTATTTTAACATTCTTGAACATCTCTTAGGCAAAGGTGTAGGTAATGGTACGGTAAAAGAAGCGCTTGGACCTGGTGAAAAGGAGAGGTAGCATTTGCTCATAGACAAAGACACATTACGCTTATTTGTACTGTACTTAATGCAAATCGGTAATTAGATTCGTTCGATTTCAGCATGTGTACCTGCATTTAGTGATGTATGATTCGTAGTTCTAACCAAGTAGACTCATTAATGTATCCATCTGCATGTATGCCATGTTGCATTACAGTATATTGATTGCTAATTTGAATTTTTAGATGATGAAGGAATTGCCGAGTCTGGCATGTAACGGTTGCATATCTTCCATGTACATAAAACTACTCATTGAAAGCAGATAACATGGCCAGCAAGTACAAGACGTACAGGTACTTTCCATAATTTACATATTCGGAAGTTTCTCTATTTAAGATGTTGCTGAAGCAGAAAAGTATTATATCTTAATGTAATTTGTTAACGAGACGAGACAAACAAAACCAACACAAATACTCATTAGACTATTTGAAGATGTTATTAAGGTGTGTTGGATTGCAATCCAGGAGCTGGAGATTATACATACATAATTTTATTTTTATGTACATATATACACAAGCTAACAGCTAACAAAGAATTATAACTTAGATATATTTTATATATACATATTATATATATTGACTAGATTGTTCGGTTTGTTTTGGTATTCATTGCAGACAACATCCATAAGAAACATGAACCCTTTGAGCAATTTTACTGTGATAAGTTTTGGAATAAATTATTAAAAACTGAATTTAATACGTCTATTTTATTTTTTATGTGTTAAATTGGCAAGTGTAGCTTTAGGATAATATTTGAAATATATTCCTATTAGAACTTTGAGTACACTAATTGCAGGTAAGTTTATTTCAATAAAAGTTATTGTCGAAATAAATCGCTTCCTAATTTTTATATATTTTCATTTTAACCTAACAGATTTAACGAAGTCTTGTTAGTTCAGCCTTATTAATTATTTCAGGAAAAGTGTAAGTAAAACTAATTTTCTGCAGGATGAAACTAAGGACAATGAAAATCTGTTGTCATAATTTATGGTTATAGATATGATCTTTGTAATCTACTATTAATTTCTATTCCAAAACGTAATGTCAAATTTTAAATCGATGTTGATTAACAGATTTGTTTGCCGGACGAGCGTATAGTATCATTAGGTACCATGTCAGTAGAGTGACAGTAGACAGATCAAAAGAAATACAAGAAAGAGTAAAAGTAAAAAAGATTCTTCCTTTATCTGAACCTCTTCAATGTCTCAAAACGGGTGATCATCTGATTACAAATTTCGGTAAATTTATTTTGGCTAGAGTTTCATTTTTTAATTGTCAATTGCAGTTTACGGATCTTCGGAACACTTATCATATTTGTGGATAAGTTTTAAATGTCATACTATTCAAATTCTGGAATGTGTTTGTAGAAATCCAGAAGACTCTTGGATATAATTCCAAAATAGTTACACGTGGTATCCAAAGACCTTCCAGTTGATTCATACAATAATTAAAGTATTCGTTATGAGTTTCTAACATAAATGGCACAAAAGAAAATTGAAAATAAACTTCTTCGAGGTCGGTCCTTAAATGTATTTACATAGAAATTATACAAGAAAATAACAAGACATGAATTACAAATTACGTTTTTTAAATAATTTGACTGCTTTGAATATTTACTGCAACCAAATATATACATGACGTTTGCATTGCATACAAAAATAGATTTATTCATAAAAGCAATATCCTTAAATACAATAAGTAATTAATCTTAATCGACAATAAATGCAAAATCAATGAATAATTCCTTGATCAGCCGATTGATGAAATTTTCATTTCACTCAATAATTCATAATTATTAGTGGCTGGGAAGTATATTCCTCTTTTGAGTGTGAAAGCTGCGACAATGAGACAGTCTTGCGAAATTGTTGATCGCATGTTCGGCTTCAACATTTACAATAGATTCTATTGGATCCATGATGAGCCGAGCAAATTTAAAAAACGTAAACTCTTTCAGCTCATACTCACCATATGCACGTTCGCTGGTCCAATCAATTATTACATCCTACATTGGAACAGTAAGTAGCATATCAAATCATAAACAAATTGATTTCATGAGAAACGTTACCAATTTCTTGCAGACTATGAAGACATTAAAGGTGACTTCATTGTTAGCATAACCTTCGCCTTGTCTTACATGTTCGGGATGTACATCATTTGGATCGTCGAATATCAAAGTTCCGGATTGGAAGAGGCACTCATCTATATGAATGATTATGTGCAAAATAGTAACAACGAATATTTTTATGAAATGCGAGAGAAATTTATTCAATTTTACAATCGCCTTACTTTCTGGATTTTAGCCCTAATCATTATTTGCTTTGCAGTTATCCATTTGCAGAGATCTCTCACGAATTGTGAGGCATCTGGAGAAGATCCGTTGGTTTGTGGATGTCTTCTTCCTGTGGTAGGTATTTTGAAATTGCATTGAAAGATTGACTGAAAGAGATTTGATTTTAGGATTTATATTTCGACCAACTGAAAGGGGCAATCTTCAGATACATTTTCAATGCGATTACTTACATTACTGCACTTTATTTGGTCACTCCAATTATAATTTGCGTTATCCACATGACAGCTTTGATCCACTTCGTCCATTTTGCCACGTTATATCTAATTTCTCAGGTGAAATCTCTAGAAACAATTCCACAAGGTTGGCAACGCCATGAAGCATTACGAAATTGCATTGAATCTCATACATTTATCATTGAGTATGGCACATAACTCGAAAGTCCCTCCAGTTTAACATTTCTTTTATGAAATTTCTCAGAGTTTGGCGTCGAAGCAATTCCATATTCAAATATGGATTGTTCGGGCAATTTCTCTGCACGCCTCTCATCATTGGATTGATCCTATTGGCCGTTCTCAAAGTGAACATAACATATGAAACTTTGATTGCATGTTCTAACATATCAATTTTCAGGAGTTTTCGTTTGTTTGTGCGACCCATTTGTTGCTATACATTCTAGCAACGTGCACCTTTGGTTGGATTGGCAAAATACTGGAAGAAACCGTAATTAAGTCTACACAAGTTTTGATTGTTTAATTGACAATTTGATAATTTGACAATTTCAGTTTGAAGAACTCCGATTGGCGTGTTTCTATGCAATCCCGTGGGATGGGGACAATCAGCTCGCCAAGGATTTAGCTTTTATTATGCTACGTTCTGATGTTGGAATGACTATGCAAGTTGGAGACTTCTTTTCATACAATAATCAATTGGTTATGAAGGTAATTAATCAATATTTTTTCCTAGAATTTGTAAATTGATTCACAAATTCTTTGCAGATCTTCAAGTTTGGATATAGTCTTATCACGTTTTTCGATAATTAATAGTTGCACCATATTTCGGAAATTCGATGTTTTAATAAAGAATCTGCGAAACGGTAACAGATACGAAGAAACGAAGCGAATACGTCTTTTTTGATATGAATTGCCGTTTTCAAAAATTGTTTATCGCTTTTTGTTTTTACGTTATAAACAGAAGTTCGATTTTTGCCATCGAAAAAGCCTCATAACTTTTTAATTCCGCTGGTTAGATAAAAATAGGTCCTACATTATTAGGACAGTAGATTATGATGGCGAAGTTAAAAAATTTTTTATCGTTGATTTTTTGAGTTATGACATAAAGTTATATCTTATACCACTTGAGTCTTTCAAACATTTTTAATCTATTAAATTCTTCAAGGTTCAAATATTCTTTTCGTATATTTTAAAATTAATATTAGATAATGAGAATTAAATTATTAAATAAATCTATATAGAGGAGAAGTGCTTTTTTAAATTACATTTTCATTTGTACCTACGTTATAAAAATTTTTGAAACATTTGTTGGCTTCTTCTAAAATCTTTAGTAATCACATATGGTGATAATGTTAAGAAATTTTCGAATAAATTATCTGGTAAATAACCATTTAAATTGGACATCAATTTAAAATTACGTGATAATTCTTCATTTATTGTCCATTATATACAACAATGTCACCTTCATTTTATTTAATAGGAAATTATGTTAAAACAAAACAAAGCAATTTTTTATTTGGGGATAAATTTAAATTTGTTCTAAATGTTATACAAAGATTTAATCAATTAAGTAATTAATCATAGAATTAATATATGATTATCATTGACATATATTTAAATGTATTAATCTATGATTAATCATCAATAAAAAATCCAAAACTAGGTAAGGTAAGTTTTGTGCAACCGGGCATAAATGTTCTTAGCTAGATTTCACTGAAAATTTGAAAAATTATGTAAATTAGATGATAATGTAAACTTACGTATTTATTCTTCATTTATTGCATATTATATATTGTCACCTGTATTTTATTTAATAGGAAATTATGTCAAAACAAAATAATGTATAACTTTTTATACGATAAAGATACTTGTTATCAAAATACACGTACAAATAAAAACAGTATTCTCAGGCTAACTTAAATTTAATGTATCAAAAAATATATCAATAACATATACATATAGCGGAAACAAATAAGCCATACGAATTCTACAGAAATGTATCGCATAACCACCAATAATTGCGATAAGAGTAAGAAATGAGTGAAATGGGGAAGCCCAATTTTGTTGGCTGAATCGCTAATAAGTATTCAAACCCACACAACCAGCACATTATTGTCTTTTAACGCAATAATATTTTCCAAAATTGTGTTGCGATATTGGAATTAACTTGTAGTTAATCAGTTTCAAACAATATGTTTGAAAAAACCAAAAAAGCTTTAAACGAAATCGTAATAATAATGTTCTTAATGTCGCAACTTCCTATATTATCTATATTGTAAATATAATCAATTTCCAAGAAACGACGAACTTCAAAAGTGATAAACTGATTATTTACTTGGAATTGTTAATATAACAAAGATGATTCATGTTTATCAACAATTTCCTTGTTAGATAGCTTTTTTGATACTTTAATTTATCGATGATTTGATTTATGTCTTATTGTCAACTGAATTTTTTGGTTCTATCAAACCCTAATGCTAAAAAGGCTATTTTGCTTACTGTATCGTATTGTTTGAAAGGTATGATAATAAAAATGGGTAATAAAATTTACCTTGCAAGAAATTGCCAATTGACTTCATAATTGACTACTTATACCATTGTAAATAAAGACATAAATTATATTTATTGCGGGTTAAATTCTCGGAAGAAATTTTGCAGTTAGTCTTTCTCCCTTCGTGATAAATTCAATAACTGTTTGGCACATATAACAATAATTGCAGTATTATGATCCGAACCAGCCGGACAAAAGCAGCTCATGGAAGCAAAGAAATCTTTAGGGACGTACCCAAAAACCAGATGTATGGGATCACGAAAGAAGTGGTTTTTGGTTCCTCTTCACTTCTTTTGTCATGTCATGTCCCTCGGCTCACTCGCCTCGCTTTCCATCTTCATCTTGCTCGCGTCTCATCTTCAGAGCAGAGCCACGGCGAACTCGAACGGTTGGAAAAAGGGTCGAAAATACGAGCGAGATGAAATCGACGCGCCGGATTTCGAGTAGCGGGTGTACCCAAAACGGGCCAAGCAGGTATACTTTTTTCGAAATAGCACGCCGTGTAATCTCCACGTCCTCCATCCGGAGTGGAAGCGCGAACACATGCATTCGTCGATTAGAAAGACGCATATCTAATGCGAATGAGTGCAATATGTTTTCGGTGTGCGGCAGTTGGTGCAGCTTTCAAAGTTGTGCTGCGTTCTGCTCTTGAGAGACGATCGCATTTCGGAGTGAGTCGCGTGTGGGTACTTCTTGCAGTTTTCCCATCAGCTTCCTGTGCCGCATAAGAACCATCTCCCGCAGATGCAGATACCGCAAACGACAAACTGCCTCCCGTCAACAACAATATGTGTGAAAGTGAATTGCGCGAGTGATGATCAATTTCGGCCCGATGTGTGTAATTAGAGTGGCGAACATGTGTAACGAATAAAAATGACAAAAAGCTATTTTTAGCGGCGCTCTCGGGGGATACAATACATTCCCACACAGTCCCACACAGTGAAAGAAATGAACGCTTATGACAACGCGACGATTGCGCTCCGAGTCAAACTTTTCAATTCCGCACTCGCGTAACGATATTATCGCTTCGAATCGACGCCGGAATGATCGCCAACTGATAACGAGACGCATTGCCCGAATTCGGTGCAGAATTCACGTCCCCGAGCTGTTATCACCAGCGCTTATCTAATCGGCGCGTGCAGCCAGCGACTGCCGTAATTATACTTCATGCTTCGAAGATGAGAGCGTGTCGGGTGCGTCCAAAGTTTTGTCAGCCAGCGCGCCGCAGATTAACGAGCATATTATTGTGAACGGCTTCAATTGACGCGTGACTAACTAACTGTTTTCTCTAAGTTCACATTAGCAGCAGACTTCCAGCAGGCTTGTTTTGCATGCGCATTTCCGATAGATTCGTAATCATATCACCGCATCCTGCCCCGTCTTGTCACGCAAGTTCGCTCTGCAGACCCAGACGCGAAACGACACTCGAGTGCGTAATGTTTTCAAGTGCTGCGCGAAGCCGGCTGCTGAATATGTGATTGATTCCCTCGGGACGCGCGTTTGATGTGTTTTGTGACTTGTTATGACATGCGAGTACAATGTACGCACTTTATTTGTTCGTCGTGTACATTTCGCTAATCACCGCAGCTGCAACTGAAACAGACAGTCCAACAACGAACGGAAATTGTATGCTTTATCAAAGGGTCCGCATTGCGTTAATTAATTGTGCCACATTTTAGTGCCAAGCCTTGAGGATACAACAACACCGAGTTCAGCAACAATCGACCAACTAAATATCTATCAAACTACTGAAGCATTTAATACCACCCTTGAAAATGGCCCACAAACTTTTACCGAACACGTTTCAAGTAAAGTTAATTATTTTTTGTCAGAAACCGTATTAAATTTTGTATTTGTAGAAAGTGAGAATGAAAATACACTGACTAGGGAAAAAAGTTCAGAAACAACTACAACAACTGAATCTGAAATATCTGATTATGGTAAAAATATTGATTGATTTAATAGATCATAATCTAACTATGAATTGATAGAACTGTTTTGATTCATTTATGATTTGCATTGTTCTAGATGATAATGATAAGGCACTATCAGTCCCATCATTAAATAACAATGACTCTGAAAGTATTTCCCCTCATTGTTTAAACCAAAACAATATTTTTCTGACCGGGTTGAACTACAAAATCCAAGAAAACATTGTAGAAGTTTTTTGGGAAGATATCCACGAAGAATCTTCAGTTTGTAAATACAATTACACGTTGAAAGTTCCCAAGTTCAACATAATACGACATGGAAATCTTACCAAAAACGAATTTACCGCTCCACTCTGCGATGATTTCGAAATTTTTGTGGAGGCAGCAAACTACTTCTTCAACACAAGCGCATCCCTCAATGTAACAATAGGTAATAATTTTGGTGTCATCTATTACTTGAGATAATTGTGTTTTATAGTTCCAGTTGAATCCATTAAATTTGAACATTCTATTTTGGAGTGGACTGGTTATTGCAGCAAGTATACCATTTTTGTTAACAATGAAGAATACGAATCCGTAGTTGAAAGTAAAGCCGATTTAAAAAAGTTAGAGGCGTGCAAAAATTACACATTTGGTATATCTCCTAATTTGGATAATAGTGCAAGGACAATCTATAATTTTTCAACTTACAAGGAACCAGAAGGTATTTCATTCTCAAGATTTATTGTATCTTTGTTTGAATTTCTTGATTTGTTTGTTGATTACAGATGTAACGTTTGATTTTGACGTCAATGCAACAAATGAAGGATTTCACCTTAGATTCCTTCCTGATGCCCCCTTCAAATCATGTTCGCTAAATTATCGAGTGTTTATCACGCAAGAAACAAAAAATGACATCCGGGAAATATTAATTTCTGATAAAGAGAGAATAACCATGAAAACAGTACCATGTGCTACTTACAACATTAATGCGTCCATTGCAAATATATCATCGACGACCATAACGAAATCTGTAACAGTTATTAGCTCAGGTATTATTTATTTTCTACATTTATTACTCAATATTGTAAATGTTGCTTTTTTTGTAGATCCTCCCTTGTTTGAAATCAACGTGACCTATGTAGATAAACGATCTGCGGACGTTTCGGTGGAATTGGAATTTGAAGATTACTTTTGTGAAGTCTTCATGAACTTTACATGCAATAATGGTGGTCCAAAATATCATATCATAGACCCATTTCAGGAGAGTTCAATACTGAATTACACATTTGAAAATTTGATACCGTACACGAACTATGATTGCGTAGCAATATTGTACAATGATGATTTCTCAACGAGGAAATTTTTCAATATTACAACTCAAGAAGATGGTAAATATAATTGTTTATTTAATGCAGATGTGATTTATTGAACATGATTTTTTTCATATATCTTTCAGTTCCCAGCTCTCCAAGAAATTTGAAGATAGTTGATGTCAGTAGTACAAGCATAAAAGTCACTTGGGAGTCACCAGAAAACCTGTTTGGTCGATTGCAATACTATAAGATTATGATCATTGGGGAATCACTCTATGATTTGCCAAGAAAGCATTGCAAACTACATTTTATCAATCGGACGAAAGAAACAACCAATGATTATTTTACATTTGAAAACCTCCAAGAAAATCATGCTTATAATATTACAGTTCAAGCAAAAACTGTTGATTATGGACCAGCAATCAGCATTGGTAAATCTACACTTATTCCAGGTAAATGTTATTATTTATTTATTATATACTAATCTGTTGTTTCCAATTTGAATGTTGGAAAAGTTATTGTACGTCTTTCATGGTTCTTCTCATTTATTAATTTGCAGCTCCCCAAAATGTGGACTTAAATTACACAATTTCCGAGCGGGAAGTGAATATGCCGATTGCATATTTTAACTGGAAATTCCCATGCAAAGCTTATTCATCGCCAAAAGATATACAATTCTTGTTTGTTACTAATGAATTATACAATGGTCACATGGAACAATTCAACGAGACAGTAAATATCAACAGCGAAAAGGACAATTTGGATAATCTAACATTTGATTTATCTCTCAAACCCAACGGAAACTATACAATATACATGTATGTCATCAACAAGGAGCAAAAGTCACGTAGTAAGCCAACAATCAAGAATTTCATGGGAACCAAATTAGGTACGTATATCTAAAGTCCATCATATCATATATTCAATCTGTAATTCTTTCAGTTTTCACAAAAACGCAGAATATAACAATCAAACCAAACGGTCAAAATCAATTTAGAATAAGTTGGCAGCCACCAAAATACTTTTACGGAGAATTGCGCAATTATCAACTGAACATCACCTCCGAAGGACCTCTACATCAACAACCAAACTTGGATTATTGCAACAACGAATTACCAGAATACATGGAGACTGCAACAGATAACGCTTTTGTGTTCCGGAATGCATATGCTCATCATAAATACAGAATTGACATCACATCAATTAGCAACAAAGCTACCGGAGAAGTAGAGACTAAATATTACGAGACGGAAGCTCAAGTGAGCGAGCCTGTTAACAATCTGATATGCACAATCGTGAATAACAGCGAGGATAGTAATTATAATGTGGACATTCAAGTTGTTATAAATCCACCATGTCAATTCAATGGGGATTTTAAACACTATCTCATCACACTGAATGATCAGCAGGGATTTAGTGTTGAGACGATCGTTACGGACGTGAACTATTCGTTTTCGTTGATGCCAGAGACCGCATATAATCTTATTGTCGAAGTTGTCAACGAGGTGGGTAACAGTGAGCAGAAAAATTGCACTTTCGAATCGCCATCGGGGATACCTCCCCATGTGGATTTACATTCGGAAATGGTGATCGTCGAGAGAGATGCGTTCAATGTCGAAGTGGTTTTAAAAAATGACTATTTTGACCCCCAGAATGGTGTGATTAAATACTATGCAATTATTATTGGTTTACGTCAATATTGGAGCAACGAATCTTCGATGGGGTTTTGGTCTGAAACCAATTGGCCTATTGACTATTTCTGGAACGAAAAAGGAGATAAATATCAAGCAACACCAGCAAACTGGCAACCTTTTATTGATGCAACACCGGAAGTCCGATTCAAATTAGGTGCCCAAAATTGCACCGGCACAGTGAACGAGTTTTGTAACGGATACTTGAAGCCAATGTCCGAGTATGTTTTAGTAATTCGTGGATTTACCCGAAATGGATACAGGGACAGTAGCCCCATACTTTTTTCAACCTTGGAGGACGTTAGCAAAACCGAAAATGTTGGGTTGATAGCTGGAGTTGTTGTTGGTGTACTCTTAGTTATTATTGTCATTTGTATTGGGGCTGTTTTATGGCGTCGTCGCATTATGAAACCGTTGGACAATGATGACGAACCCACATGCATCGATGACGAGAGCTTCGTTTTTCCGCGATGTGTAAATATATCAGAATTTCCAAGTCATTTCAATAAGTGTATGGAAAACGCATTCCTGCTGGAGGATGAATATACCATGTTAGCAAAAATTGGCGAAAACGTCGAGACTAGTATTGCCGAGTTGCCGGAAAATCGCAAGAAGAATCGATACATTAACATTCTTCCATGTAAGTTCTCCAAGTTTCTCTTAATGAAAGCTAATTAATCTATTTATTTATTAATTATTCTGCAGACGATTGTACGAGAGTCCCATTGGAATGCTCAAATGGTGATTACATTAATGCATCCTACATCAAAGGATATTCAGGAAAGGTTGAGTACATTGCAACGCAAGGACCTTTGGAATCGACTGTGTACGACTTTTGGAGAATGATTGTCGAACAGGACTGCTCTGTAATTGCAATGGTCGCACAGTTTAAAGAACAGAACAAGGTTAATCTAGATTCTTCTTATAAAGAGTTTTATCTTGATAATTAAATTTGAACTGTAGGTGAAGTGTCATCGATATTTCCCCGAAAATCGTGAGCAAATGGATCTAGAAAGTAACGATCAGGATGGAATAACAATTCGATGTTCCTACGAAATGGATTTTGACTTCTACACGGAGCGTCAAATCATCATTCAAACCAAAGAAAGGCGACATGTCGTCACTCACTTGCAGTTCCTTAATTGGCCCGACTTTGGCTGTCCCGAAGGCACAACAAACATGCTGCAATTTACATTAATTTTAAGAAGACACATGGAAGAGAATAGCGGTAAAGCTGTGATACACTGCAGGTAAAATTCGGATGATACTTTGCATAGGGATGGAAAATCTATTTTGGATACGCTTTCTAGTGCTGGAGTTGGCCGAACTGGTACATTGATTGCAGTCGATATATTATTGCAAACTATTCGCGATGGAGGTCCCATTAATATCTTTTCGACGGTAGCGGATCTGCGTCGCCAACGAACGCGAATGGTGCAAGCGCAAGTAGACATTCATCTCACTGTAAAAACTTTTGAATTTAATCATATTGTTCCTGCTTTCAGACGCAATACGTATACATATTCAAATGCATCAACGATGCGATACTGCACCCATTAAAATTAGCACGTAAGTTTTCACATGATACACCATGAATACATAATTAACGTTTTCCAATTGCAGAAGTAAAAGTCGTCGATCCAATTTATGAAAATCTGGAAAATGTGATAGAAATGAAAGGTAATACTATAACTTTTGCAAAATCAATCTGTATAAATCCAATGCTTTACAGAGTTCAAAATCGATAACAATAATTTAAATACGCTGCAAAACACCGAGAATGAATGCCATCAAGACTGTATAATAGATGAAGATCATAACAGTATAATTAATGAATGCCAGATTGAAAATCAGGATCCTATAAAGCAAAATCAAACGGACTGAAATCTAGTCTTAAATCTAATTAACGTTAAAAAGACAGTTGATTCTCTACATGATTTATCATAAGTATTAACCAGTTACCAATGTAATATATGTATTTGTTAAGTTTAGTATTCTTCTAGATACAATGAGAGCACTCTGTACAATAGCACTGTATTATTTAACTTTATTGTAACTTTACATAGGTACTCAACGACTTGTTCTCTTTACTGCT
>JARJDZ010007607.1:0-27732 GCA_030264555.1 Aleochara sp. GC000083
AATAAATGACTCGTTGTAATAGTTATTTAAAACGGTATATCCACCTAATAATAAACATAATAGTAATAATAATAACAAACAAGTCAAAAAAAGTGTCATAATGTTTGCTCAATGGGCAGCGTGGCCTTTCTTTCTCTCCATCTCTTTCTGCCTCATCGCCTGCACCATTGCTGTCTCTTTCTCGCTCTTTAGTGCTAGCTCGTAGTGTGCATAGAACAGCAGCGTCGTTTTCTGGTGGCNAAGTGCGATTATTTATAAATACTGTTCCTGATGCGATGATGATGGCGATGATTCACGGCCGGACGAACTACTAAAATGAATGCAAGCGAGGAAAACGTCAGTGGGCCATGTAAATGCGAGAATTTTACTTCAATTTACTCTGAAAAATTCAAAACTGTAAAAAAAGAGAGGAAAAATAGGGAAATTTGAGGTTATATGACATTAGAAGCGTTCCAATGAGTCAGCATTTTCCATCACATGAGATATAATTAGAAATGCATTTGAGGTTATATTTCTGAATTGTTGTTATCAGTTGAGTCCTTATCGTAAATCCTCTGATAAGTTCTGATAGTGCAATTAACGTGTGTGTAATTGCAAATCAATTTGAAAAGTTGACATGTGCATATCAATCAATGCAAACAAACAAAAAACAATCGAAAATGTCAAAAAAACAAGTGAAACAAATGACACACGAATCGTGTCATTGCATACAAACAAAAACGAAGCGAAACAAAAAACGATCGTCTTATCAGCACGTCGAAACATTTGCAATCACCTTGAATTATTCGCTACGTGATAAAATTGTTGTTTTTATTCATGTCGTTTCATTGCGTTGCTATTAGTAACATCGTGGATTTGAACGACGCCTCCACGTTTTTGTTTAAATTCAAACATTTTTGGACGAAAACCAATCATCTCTCTGTCTCTATCTTGCTTCTCCATTGTCGCCATCTTTTTCTTATTTGGAAACAAACGAATTCATTCATCATCATGAAAGTGTTTTCTTTGTCCGCCATTTTTGGAGAGATCTCTTCTTCCACCTGCGCGTTCAACGACGTAATTCAACGGTTTTTGCGTCATTCCGTGCTCATCATCATCATCATCTTGGCGAAAGGTTATTAGCGTGAGCAATCACACAGAGTGTTGTTAAAACGAAGAAAATGTTTTTAAAAATGTTAGATTACATATGTCAAATTTTTTGACAGATATGACAGTTCGGGTTGAGGTTATGATTGGTGTTACCATGGTGAAAGGTAACAAACAGTACATATGCAATTAAATAAATAGATAAATGAACGTAGCTTTGTAATTATCTTGGTTAATTCCATTGACAATTAGGAAATATTGTGTCGACGTCGTCCATTGACATAATGTTTCAATTGTGTAAAATGACAAAGAAATTGTAATTACTACATGGAAATGTCAACATTTAAAGTTTACGAGGAAAATCGTGGAAATTGCTGTATGACTTGCATTTTCTATCAACATGACAAAATGGCCGATCCAAAGGGATGACCTCCATGCGTCCTTGAATGTCAAAGATTCGTCCAGCAGTCATTCAACATTTGACGTAATGACCCCCATCATATTCAATCAATAAAAAAAAAAGAATCGCGATCATGAAGCGCGACGCACGCTTTCTAATTAAAATCAAACGTGTTGTGCGATCGCGTCGGTTATTTCCACTCGATTACAATGATTTCGCGTGCCATCCCGTTGCTCATGCGCGCGCATGCGCACCCGGCACCGTTGTTGGTTGTTGTTGTTGTTCCGCCATCGTAGGCGCTAGATTGCTGGTACTTTAACGTTTTGTACCGCTGGTTGCTCAGCTCGACGACGTCGGGACCGTTAGTCATGTTCACTGTTTGTGTCGAATTAAATCTAATCAAATCACTTGCTCGTTCGTTGCATGTCGGCCATTTGCTGCCGCCATATCAATTGCAGGGTTGCCAAACTGAAAAAAAACTCCAAGGGTTGGTTGACAAACAATCAAAGATGTCGCTCCACTTAAAATGTTTTTATTACAATACGTATATATCACAAATCCTTTTTGGCTCTCAGAACACGCACGCTAACAATCATCATTGTAATGTCTTGTAATGTCGTCATTCGCCGCTCGTTTTTTTCTTCTTCTTCTCGTCTCATCGATTTTTCCGTTTTGTGTGTGTTTGCGAAGACTGTGTACATAGAAACAAATGCAACCTTAAAAAGTAACATGTTCAATTATTGATTGGTAATTAGATTTGGAAATTAGATACAGAAACCTTTTCTCATCTCTTTCTCTCTCTGTCGATACAAACAACAACATACAAGTCATATCGCATTCACTCAATTGTTTTCTCGCTTGTTTGTTTCGCCGACATTTTGCGTTCCAATGTTGCCATAGTTTTAAATTTAAAAATTCATCGTCATCACTTTATACATATACATTTATCGATCAATTTCTCTCCTCATCTCTTTGTGTATGGGTGTGTGTATGTGTGTGTGTGTATAATTGAATTTCTTACAAATATTTCTGCCTCAATTTTGCAATCTATAAAATTCGACGGACATTTTGTTTATTCGCGCACAAATCCTGTCTCTCCAACGTGTGTGTTGCATGTGTACTGTATGTAATTGGTTTTCGAATGCAAAAGTTCATACAAAAAGACACAGATCTCTGATAAAATTATTAAATGTTAGACCTATATTAAAATATATATATATACATACATGAGCGATTGTATTACTATAATAATATTACACTAGTTCATAAATGTGATATCCACATGGCAGAGGCCGAACCGATGATAGATGGGTCTTGGGGGCGGTGGTGGTTGATTGGTTGGATTGACAATGGTTGACAAAAGGACCCCCAAAAAAAGTAACATAAATTCAGTCCGAGCGGCGACATTTTGTTGTCCCAATTCGCACGCAATATGTCAAACATGCCATGCCTGCTTGGTTGCCTAGCATCTACGAAAAAATGAACAATAAGAGAGAATCCCGTCTTCTGTGTGATATACAATATGCTCGAATACAAAACGAATTTGTGCCCCAATTTGATCGATCGCCAAGAAATGAAAAACAAATCGAAAACAAAAAAGAAAATTGCCGCGCGCCGTTCGATTTCCGTACACATCCCTTCTTCTTGCTACAATGATAGTGCGTGTGTTAGGCCGAATTAAACGCAATAACAACAATCAACTGAATAACAAACACCATATCAATTAATTATCCTAGGTAGTGTTTTCGCCGCCTTTGTTTACATTCAATAGTTATTAGATTAGTTTACACTTGTGTTTACCTTTCGTGTACGCATGATTCAATTGTTTATGGTGTGTCTATCTCGGTATCTTATGGTGCTACGTGATCGTATCCAAGCTCCCAGCTCGCTTATCAATTAGATTTGCAATCATTTCGCATTTAGAGGCACTATCATCATCATTCTCCACTAATCGATCAGACTCAGCCAGCAGTGCAACATGCTGCTGGGCCAATACGCAGATATGAATTGAGTTCTTCCCTCTTCGCACTCATCTTCCCCATCAGGTTTTCATCATTTTGTATTTGTATAGATAGAAAATCGTGTAAATAAAATAGTTTTACAATTTCTTTCGTTTCGACGCTTTGCTTGCACTTGTCTCTTAGAGGTTAGTAAGTTCGATTTCTCAATATATAAAAATATAGCTTGTGCTGGATGTGAACCACACTGCATCCGTACAAATATGTTTCTGTTTGCTTGCTTGCTTGGTTGCATACGTTTCATGGCATTACAATGCATTTTTCTCCGGGAAAAATCCAAGTGTGAATTTCGGGCAGACACGGATTCGAGGATTTACTAGCATAATCATTCTTGAACGAGTAGTGAGTGTGTTCGTGTGTGGGAGACGGTTTCATGGCTACCACATTGTGAGTATCGTCCTGCACAGCACAACATCATCATCATTGTTCCCAAATTGCAGAACTCAACGGGGGAGCACACGTATTGTCTGTGTGGGAGGGTGCGCCGCATGCCACCAGGTGCGTGGTGGACGTCGTCGTCGTCGTCGAGGTCGCCGCTGGCCGAGCCCCCGCAGAGGCGTATTAGAGTAACGTGCAGCAGCAGTAGCTTTTCTTCTCCTTCTCGGGGCTAAAGTTCATCTCGCGCACGATCTCGGCGAACACCTCGTTGACGTTCGTCTTGTTCTTCGCCGACGCCTCGATGAACGGACAGCTCCACGCGGACGCGAGGCCCTGGCCCTCGGCGTGCAGCACCTCACGCTGGTGCTCCAGGTCGACCTTGTTGGCGACGAGCAGGATGGGCACGCGCTCGTTGCCCTTGACGCGCGTTATCAGATCCTTCATCTGCCTGATGTCCTGGAAGGTCTGGTGATTGGTGAGGCTGTAGACGACGACGAAGCCCTGCCCGTTCTTGATGTAGAGGTCGCGCATGCTGGCGAACTGCTCGGTGCCGGCGGTGTCGAGGATCTCGAGCACGCACGGCGAGTTGTCCACCTCAATCTCCTTGCGGTAGAAGTCCTCGATGGTCGGGTCGTACTTCTCCATGAAGCAGCCGGAGACGAATTGCACCGTCAGCGCGCTCTTGCCAACCCCGCCCGAGCCGAGCACGACGACTTTGAACTCACGCATTGTTCCGGCTGGGACGAAATATGCAACAGCACACACACTGCACCCACGGGCGCACGCACAAGCACAGACGGACGGATGGACGGCGGCTGCTGCTGCGGATGCACCAAGCGAGGAACGTGGAGGAGATCCCGATTTTCGCGATTGCACGCGACTGTGCTGGCTGCCTGCCTGCTTGGCCTGCGTGCACACACGGCACCCGATCTAGCACTGCGCTGCGAAGAGGGCACTTCCGCGCCGATCACGCACCATCAACTCCTCGCTGCGAAGGCAATGCGCTCCAATACTGTTCGTGCGGACGCGATCCGGACGAGCCATTTCATTGCACACCAGCAGGATCACTCAATCACGTCGCCATCTTTGCTCGCGTTTGCTCTGCAGACAATCTCGGAGTGTTTTTGTGTGTGGAGGTGCTGTTGCCACGAGGGGCCTGCTGGAATCTACTCGATATCCATGGAGGGGAATTTGCGCCTGCTGGTGCGCCCAGGACGCTCTCGATCGGACGTGTTCGTCGCCCACAAACTCCATTTGATCGGTTTTCGTTACTCTTCGACTTTTATCGCCAATCACCAAACCACAAAACACCAATAATTACCACATAAACTATAAATTATGTTGTAAACTCCCTGCTACTATGATTACGACATTATTTATAGTAAATTTCTTTGATAACACGCTCAATTAATAGCAACAATTGCAAAAATTACAAAATTATTAAATTTCGCAAACAGACATATGACGACCTCTATGAGGCTTTGTCGCAACTTAACCGACAACTTCGTTAGTTATCGACAGAGATAAGTAGAGATGTCTCTGATATCGACATTATTCATTAATTCACAAACTGATAATTTCTTCAAAAAAATGAAATAATTTTGAATAAGAGTATTTACGAATTATTTTTAGTAAAATTCGTGGATAATATTTTCAATTATTAGGCAAAATAATGAAATATTTGAGTTTTTTAAACCTTGACAACGCGACATCTATGAACTAGTTTACAAACTACAAATGACACTTCGTGAATGTTCGTTCGTATTCCCAAATCATCGAGTCACAAAATATAAATAAATTATTAACAATGTAATTTATTAAACAAATAACACATCTACCAAAACAAAAAGAACCAATTAAACAAACACATTGAAATCCGCCATCTGTGAAGGAAATTCTACAGTAATTTTAAATAATAGTGTCCTTAGATAATTCGTGGAAACGATGTGATCATCATTGGCCAGAACCGGGAGATACTTTGTTGCTAGATAGAAATGTTTATAAATAGGCGGGCCGCAATTCTGCGCTTGAAACGCTTTCCCCCGTAATCGATGCCCGATTTTCAACACACACAAGCGATGATGTCATTGCAGGCACGCTCTTCAGTTGTTCCATTCAATTTGTACTGCATTTGTGTGTCCCACACATCTTCCTGCACGTATTTTTACGGTTGCTCATCGACGTGACGTGTCCCGATAACCAGTGCCTCGTTATCGCAATTAAACACTGTCCATACGAGCGTAATGCGATTGGTGGAGTTCTGAGCAGATCGGCGCATCCAGAGCGTGCGTGAAGCCACAGGTATTCGATTGATAAGTCCGGCTCATTGAGCGAGCGAAAAAAAGTTGTGCAATCGCGTTCTTCACCTATTTTTAGCCGCTGCGGAGCTCGCACAGTCGACGACCGAGTCCAACAACACAACAAGATGTCCTACCCGTCACCGCAAGGCAACCAGTATCCAAACCAGTTTAATGGCAGTGAGTGAAATTGTGCGCCCATATTTGGCACACGGCCTATAAACAACCAGCCGTACTGAATAAACGTACGTGTTGTAGATTATCCGCCGCCTCCACCGCAGGGCGTGGGGCCGTATCCACCACCACCGCCAGGGGGCGCGTATCCAGGTCCCCCAGGTGCCGGTTATGGCCCTCCACCAGGTGGATATCCACCTCCAGGAAGCGCCGGGCCGTATCCACCACCACAGCAAGGTTATGGCTATCCTCCGCCGGGCGGAGGTATGGGATACCCGCCGCCGGGTGCACCAGGAGGCTACCCGCCGGTGGTCGACCAGCCCATGGGTCAGGGAGGTCCACCAGGCAGTAAGTACACCACCTAACTGTGTACGATAGAGTTGGCTGCAATGTTTTGGAGCTGTTGCAAGCCCAGTCATGTGCATTTGGGACACAATTTAAAGTAAACATGAGATAACAAGGTACTTAAACCTTCCTAACTATTATTTATGACAATGGTGGGGTTAAAGTACATGCAGACAGATAGATCAAACGCGTCTTATTGTACAGCGGCTGAGCGCGTTAACGCCGCGAGATTTGATAACCGCATGAATTGTTTACTTGCTTGTCGAGCCGCTCTTGTTGACACAGAGTTCATGCAGTGCCCATTCGGCCTACCGATCTGATAGCCGCGCCAGCGACAAACAATGCCCGCTCCGAATCTCGCAGCAAAGACATCTCGGTCAGTGATTGGGTTTCGCTCGTGCAATATGGATTTCGATCTGAAAGTTCTCAAACGCATCGTTTTCCGGAAAATTAAGTGCCTTTTCAAGACGAAAAAGTCGGCGAAGAAGCGTGGCTATAAGACGTTACTCTCCGACGAAGAGCAAAGGTCCCAAGTGCACATCTCCATGGGTTTCACTTGGGTATTTCCCAAGGAGAACTTCAGAGATAACAAAAATTTTCATGATCTCATGTTCACGGTTGTTTTGTTTTCCAGGTGGCTGGATGCATATGCCGCAAGGACAAGCCAACTGCCCTCCCGGATTGGAATACCTTACTATGATTGACCAACTCCTGGTGCACCAAAAAGTCGAGTTACTCGAAGGTGACTTATATCCATATTCATAACTTAGGCAACCAATCGTACATGTTCACTTTTTGGTTACAGCATTGACGGGTTTCGAAACGAACAATAAATTTACAATTAAGAATAGTGTAGGACAAAAAGTATATTATGCGGTGGAGACGAATGACTGCCTGACGCGACAATGCTGCGGCCCCATGCGCCCCTTCGAGATGATCGTCATGGACAACTATCGGAATCAAGTGATGCATCTGCACAGACCGCTCGCCTGCGATTCGTGCTGCTTCCCATGCTGTCTTCAGGTGGAGTCTATTTGACCTGTTAATTGGTAAATTAATGCATGACATGCGCGCTATTTATAGACGATGGAAGTGTCGTCACCTCCGGGCACCATTCTCGGCACCGTCGAGCAGGAATGGAGCATATTCTGTCCAACTTTCGCCATCAAGAATGCCAGCGGTGATACTGTACTTCGTGTTGAAGGCCCTCTTTGCACGATGAGCATTTGCGGCGACGTGGAGTTCAAGATTATGTCCAGTGACGGGCAGACGCAAGTGGGTAAAATCTCGAAGCAATGGTCGGGACTTGTCCGAGAAATGTTCACCGATACCGACTATTTTGGCATCACGTTCCCGATGGATTTGGATGTACGCATGAAAGCTGTTATGTTGGGCGCGTGCTTCCTGATTGTAAGTATTTTTCAATATCGTGGACGTGGAGGAAGAAAAATAAAACATTTCTTCCTCCACGTTCAATGTGATAACTTGAAGTTCGATTTTAAAATCATTTGAAACAAAACAGAAACCTGTAAAAAGGTAAAACATTTGGCGACGAATTTAAAACATTGCAGTTCACACTAAAGTCATCGAGCTGTCAAAGTTAGATTTTGGTTCATGAGTTTGATGTGAAATCTAATTTGTGTAATGCATCGTTTCAGGACGCAATGTTCTTCGAAAAGGTGCGAGACCAGCACTGAGATGCTACATATTTATGACTTGTTATGTGCATTTTGTGTTGTGTGCTTGTTCACAAATTTTAATCTACATGGCCTTCAAACGCGTTGTTTTGTTAAGAGATGAATAATTATATACAACGTTTTTATATCGTAAATGTTTAAAACGTATTTATGCTACTTTAGATGTGCAGTTAGATTTTGAAGTTTTAAATATAAAATTACTTTCATAACGAAGCGCCCCCTACCGTCCATGCACATGTAACCTCTAAACCCGCCATTTTGTCAGTTTGTTGCACAAAACGTGGTGATAAGTGCAAGCGTCAGTTATCATCAAGTGTAGTTAATTGCAAATTGTTTAAATTCGTCGCCTGGGGGGTACACCAAAGCCACAAACAGCAAAGAAACATCACACTGGTAGGTAACAAATAATCGTGTATATGTACAATCAGTACTACAGCTCAAATAAATATCCCGCATGGAACACACGCCGTGCCCACCATCGTCCAATCGTCATATCATTTGCTTCATACATAATTAAGTCGTACGTAACCACCATGCATTACGTACGATGAATGTTCGCGCGTCTTATCAATTAATACAGCTAGCTACAACACGCTCTAGAGCGCTCCCTGATCCTATCGTTCGACATGCACCGGTGTCGGCGTGGACGCCATCTCCACAGAGCCCACACGCTCCGTCGTCGAGGAGCGGTTATGTTTGAGGTGGCTTTCGACGAGCTGCCCAGCAGATAACGCGCTCATCAGCGACAACTCCCCGGCGAGCACCGCGCCGCAGATGATGCGTGCTAATTGCGTGGCATTGCTTCCTGGATGGTCCAGGTTACCTCCACGGACGCCGAGCATTGCGAGACATGCGCCCTGCGGCTGGAGGTTCGTGCCGCCGCCGATGGTGCCCACCTCGATCGAAGGCATCGTGCACGAGATGTACAAGTCCTCGTTGCGCGTGCCTCCACGTTCCATGATCGTCATGCAATTGCTGCTGCCGACGTTCTGCGCTGGATCCTGTCCGGTAGCTATGTACATGGCGGTGACGATGTTGGCGGCATGTGCGTTGAACCCACCAATGCTTCCAGCTGCTGCCGATCCTATAAGATTCTTCGAGACGTTCAGATCGACGAGCGCATCGACGCGCGTCTTCAGGACATTCTCGACGATGCTTTTCGGTACTATCGCTTCGCAGACGACGTACTTCCCGCGTCCTTCGATCCAGTTCACTGCTGAAGGCTTCTTGTCTGTGCAGAGGTTTCCACTGACACTGACGATCTCCATGCTGGGGAAGACGGCCTGCATCTTCTTGAGCGCTACTTCAGTGCCGTTTGATATCATGTTCATTCCCATTGCGTCGCCGGTGCTAGCCACGAAGCGGATGTAGACAAGTCGTCCAAAGATGCGGGTTTGTGTACGCAGAAGCTTCGCGTATCTGCTGGATGTCTCGAAGTCGGCTTTCACTTGAGCGAAGTTCTTCGGGTCGTCTAACCACGCTACAACTTCACTGTAAGTACCCAAAAATTAGTCGACAATCGACTAACACCTTATATTTTCAGGTGTATTGAATAATCCTTCGAAGAAGTACAAAAATGGAATGGAAAGCAGGGAAAATACAACAAACCTTGCTTGTGTCATGGTTGGGAATCGCACGACGGGAGCACGCGTCATCCCTTCAGAGATAACCCTGCTGGTGACGCCACACCTAGCCAATGCGCGACACCCACGATTTGTACTCGCCACCAGACATCCTTCAGTCGTCGCCATCGGAAGATACACCGGTCGTTCATCGAGCACCAAGGGTCCAGCTACACCCACGGGGACGGGCATGTAACCGATGACGTTCTCGCAGCATGCACCCATCACCTGCAACCAAAAAAGTAGGTAATTCACTAACGAATCTTTGACCATCACATCTGGCAATGCTATAAATATGTGTTCGAATGAATGATGCAAGAGAGAACTTTCTCGAAACGCACCTTCTCGTAGTCGTAGTTTCTGTACGGCAGGTCGGCAATTGCTTGCGTAATGCCCCCACTAGCTCCAATGATCTTCCGCCGGATGCCGATACCTCGCTCGCAATCCTTCACGGCCGCCTCCAGCTTGTACGCCGGCAGCAGCTTATTATCAACGAGCTGGATCACCTCCTCGTCGGACAACTTCGACGCCAACTCCTCCTTGTTCTTATACATATTCAAGCACTCATCCAAACTACGCATCGGCCTTCGTCCCTCATCTTCAGCGAATTTCTCCACCGTATTCTCCGTCGGCGACGCTTCATACTGATCATCAGGCCGTCGACGACGACACTCCTCCTGGAGCGGCATTTCGACATCATCGGTTTGCACCTCCTTGTTATTTAAGCTCTCATCAAACTCGGAAATCTTAAGAAAGCGCGTCATATCGGGTAGCAGACCGCTGTAGCCCGCATGCACACGCATCTTGGAGGCGGCGCGCTGCTGTTCGGCCATGCGGACGCGCAGCTCGAAGTTCTCCGTGTTCTCGAAGAAGACGAACTTTACGGCGAGCGCCAACAACAGAATAAGGATGACGATGTGGTCAGCGCTCAATGTGACCCATCTACAAGTAAAACGATCAGAGAAATTGATGATGATGATGGTGAGTGGATGGTTACCGCATGATATATCCATGGAGGGCGGCGTCCTCGGTGCGATTCAAGGGCATTCGTGGCGGGAGGGTGTCGATGCTGTCGTCGGCCTTCTGCGACGGCAACCGGCTGAAAAATGACATAAGTTGCGCTGCTGGAAGTCACTTATAGAGCAAGAGCAGGTAAACACATTTCTCATGCAAACGATCAGAAGCTGAGCGGACAGAAATAGCGTGGGAACAATGCAACGGAAATACGAGCGCGGGTCATGACATCCTCGAAAATAGAAGGAGGCATTCAAAGAGGAGCGCATTGCCGAGGACAACAATGAGATGGCGAAGGTGATATTGGATGCGCACCTCAGACCGTGGACCACGACCAGCCCGACGGACATGATCTGCTTGACGCGCTGCACGATCGGATTCGACTTTTGGTCCTCCTCTTTGAGCACGCGCGAGATCAGCGAGCTGCGGATGTCGCGCGTCCCGTAGATGTTGCTTATTCGTGATAGCTGCAATCAGAAACTCGATAGAGAATCTCTCCATATTACAGTTAAAGGTTTACCTCCAGGATGAGCGATAGGCACGCCGGGTAGAACGTCATGAAGACGGCGTAATTGACGATGACGGAGAGGCAGGCGAAGTACGAGAGCATCTCCAAGCGGTAAACACCTATAACAAGATGGCGACATCATATACAACTCTCAGTCGGTATAAGGTTGATTGCCTTCTTACCAGACAGAGTTCCTACACCTATGACTAGAGTTTCCACGATGGTGTCCAGTGTGATTGTCGGGCCTAGTAGGGACATGCCGCGCGCTATGTTTATCTTGACCTCATCCTGGCTGGACGCGCTCAGCGCGAATTCGGCGAGGATCGCTGCTTTGGAGAGGTCGATCAGCAGCAGGAAGAAGAACAACGCATCCCTGAAACATGTTAAAAGTTAGTATAGAAAATGGTGGAGGAGGAAACAAAATTGTAGCACTTACTTCAAGTCAGAGACGTTGATGTGCAGAAAGTTGAGCACGGTCGATGTGAACACGAAGCTGGAGGAGACTGTGAATAGTCCCGCAATTCCTGCAAGAACCAACATGTTAAAACATGTAAATTGGGAGCTTCAACAACATCTTCAGAGAAATTTGCATACAAATTGCAATTCTGAGATATGAGGAAGAAGTATTGAAGAATTGCAGATGCAAAAAATACTTTCTCTATCATCTTAACCAGTTTCAATAACAGCTGAATGAGCATTTGTTTGAGGAACCTTGATTCATTTCCTTAAATTTGAATTTGGATGTCATCAAACTTGCTTCAAATTAGGAATCCGTGAATCGGATGCAACCCCAAACAAAAACTTGCGAATTCATTGTAGAAACACAATGCAAGGTCGATTTATGGCGACATCTTCGCAATTGTACGCTAATGATTACACAAACCATGAAGCAACCACAGGCACAAACTCACCAAGTATGTATTTGCATCCTAATCTTTGGAGGTGACAAAACTGATAATAGCTGTAGAGCACCGCAAGGCAGCGGATCAGCGTCATCACGATGACATCGGCTGCATTATATTCGGCCTGGAACCGGAAATGCATCCGCATTACATTACATGACATTTACATCAATTTTCTCGCGCACAAATTCTAATATTTTTCATTTTTAGGACACGCACCTCGTTTAAACATCCGATGCAATATGGAACCGCTGGCTTCGGTGGAGGCGGACTGTGTTGCTGATAATCGACGGTGAGCATGCAGATCGTCAGCGTGAATGTGGCAACGATCACCTCCCAAGGATGCGTAGCGCAGAATTCGCCATGTGCCCAAAATACACGTGCCGACATTGTTTACGCCTTGTTTCACTCTGAAATCCCAGAAACAAGAGTGGAATTATTCACAAAGTACTAGTACTAGAAGTAAGTATACTGCTGTATAGTTCTACCAAGGAATTATGGTTTTTACTTGGAACTTGACTGAATTCTCTTCGATTATCGATCTAAAATTAAATTCCCGAATATTTAGATTCATCGAATATCTCTCAGCAAGTCCGTTAACACTCTTAAAATAATAACTTCAACGATGAGGGAAATTTCAGGGAATTGTTTTTGTTTATGCCCACGTGCATTTTGAAACTTTGGGAAAAACTCTGACGTCATCCGAAAGTAAATTCTGCAATATAAACAAATGGATCTCTTGCGAAATGTTGAATAATTACCATCGAATAGATGTGCGTAGGTGTGATTCTAAGCTACAACTAACGGATATTTGCGCTCGTAAATGTTTATTGAACGTAACGCATCCGAATGCTTTGCGGTGTCAATTTCCATGATGGTCATTGTTGACTTATTGAACAATCTCGCAATAATTTGCATGACGAGCAATCTTCAAACGCATAAACTTGATGCAAGGAAATGAAACTTGATCTTGTATGCATGTATACAATTAATTAATAACTATGGCAACCGAAGTAATTAGATGCAGACAAGCGAATGTGAAATGTCCAGGAAGTAGTAAGCATGCTTAGCGTAGAAACCGACTTAAGGCATTTGAAGTGCGAGCGCACATAAAGTTCGATGTTAAGGTTAATCTTTGGAATCTTTCGGTGGAATTTCGCATTTTATGACGGTGACGACTGGGGAAATGAAAGTTGCACGTTCATTGGAAAGTCCGCGGGAAGTGTCGTTGCGCGTTTCCAGCATGTTGTTGCTGGAAAATGTCAAATTGTCAAGTTGCGGATGTATAAATTGGACTTGCCAATTTTCATACATGATTTATTTGCGCGCGAATCGTTTCTGGGAAGTTTAAACAAGAAATTTATTGAGTTTTAAGTTAAATAAACAAATTCTAGTTAACTTTTAAAAGCATTAAACTTTATGATTTCCATTATAAATGTGTAAAAATACACAAAAATCAAGGAATCTTAAAATAACATGAAATTTCAAATTTTAGCAAAGTATGTTTTAAACAAAAATGAAAAGTAATAAGACAAAAATTAATAGGGAAATTGATAAATTTCAAACCAACCTTGGTAATTTGTTGATAAATTGAATCCAAATTAGTTGCGAGAAAAATCAAAACACAAAAACAATAAAACCAAAACGCATAATTACAATTCCAATTGCAGTGACAATAACAAATTAACGAATTAGATGCAGCACTAGGAAAAGCTATCGATCACTTAATTATTATTTCGACAAATACAATTGCATTTGTTATTAAAATTTTTGTTTATCGCCAAAAAACAGCAAATTATTAGTAACTTTGACAATTCCAAGCAATCACAATGTAACTATTTGTTATCAGTTGTTGATTTTGTATCATTTTGTACAATATGTTCACTTTATTATTGTTGTTGTTGTTCTTGATGATGAGAAACGCGCACGACGGGTCTGACACCGAATGGAAACTGAAATTCGCCAGAGCGCGACCAGCGAGAAACGAAAGTGAAATTGCACAAATCAAAAGCAATATGAGCGAATGATTATGTTGAAGCTTTCACTATACAAGACGTGCAAGAAGTGGAAGACCCCGAAACGGTTACAAACAAACAAATGAGCCAGAATTTTATTTGGCTTAATTTCAATCAAAACGATCAACCACAATTTGTTATTCAAATCGTATACTATTATATATGATATAAAAGTCACTTCGTTAACAACAATTTCGGTGTTATTTGTAATTTTTTGATGTTAACTCTGATCACTTGCACATTTGCAAAAATGCATAAACCTTGATTTTTTGCAATTTTCTGAAATGCATACAATTTCCATGACAACGTAAATGCATAACATTCGATATACATATAAAAGGAACGAATTAATTACCAAGCAGTTAGTGACCTCTACAATCTTGAAATTGCAATTAAATTAGAATGCTATTAGTTAGCTAGTTGTAATAGTTGTAACTAACTATATAGTTGTAGTGTGGAGAATGCATTATCAGAATCACCTTGATTGTGAATCGATGTCGTTTCAGTGATTGCAGACCTGCAGGTTGTTGACCCAATTATACATTTAATTCTAAAAGTGTACATAATTCCAATTATTTTTGTGTTTTCAAATTTTTAAATTTCATCAAATTATTTTCCAATTATAACTAAAGCCACGCACTAAATCTCCATGCTATTGAAAACTAAACGATATTTATTTAGATCGCTTTCAAATTTATAAAATTAGGAATTCCAAAGTTTTTAAAAATTTAAGTTCCAAATGTACTTTAATCCTTGTTTTGATACGAAGTCAAGTCAGGTAGAGTTAAGTCACATTAAGTAAGGTTAGATAAGATTAGGATGTACAAGTTTGTATAAATAGCATTGGATTGTAATAGAAAGTTTCTTCGCTAGCGACTTCTTCTGACATTCTTGCAACTGATGCAATGAGAAATTTTCAATGAGGAATGAGAAACCTCAAGAGTGCAAGTTTAAACTAAACGAAGTTCAATACTAATCAAACATTAGACGTTAATGGGTTGAGAAATATCGTGGAGGATTTTTTATTTTTGGTATTTTCAGTACTTTTCTAGAACATTTAAACTAAAAAAGTTATGGATTTAAATTATGTTTATAACTTAAGCAATCATTTTAATTGGAATTACTTTATAGTAATTTAATTTGACTTGACAATAACTAAAATTCTTTTTATAGAAATTAATGATAGGAAATGTAGTCATTAGTATTTGCTACAAATGATTACAATGTATCCTTTTGAACAAACATAAATTTCTAATTTATTTACAAAATCAAAGTCGATCAAAACAATTCGTCGCAGACAGTTATTTATTGCTATGTGTACAGTGTTGTAGTCTTCTCGCAATACATTGTTGTAATTGCAATAAAATTGCAAAATTTACATTTTACTATGAACACGATAAGAAAACAACGTAAACAGCCACTTTATACACGAATAAGTTGTCTGCATAAGCAAATGGAAAATGGTACTTCAATGAATGCGTACGAACGAGACAAGAAAGAAAATGCAAACTTCTAGGCACAACGATTGCACAATTCGTTCTTTGATGGAACGAACTCACCTGTGATGGCGATGATGAAGGTCGAAGCTTGCAGGCAAAATTGTTAACTAATCGACAACAACATCGAGTAAACGATCCTAAACCTTGCTCCAAATGATGAATGGCTTCAATAATTTCGATATTGTCCACAAAGCCACAAACGAAATAGAAGTTGCAATGATTGTGGAAAATATTTGATGGATTCACTAATTTTATATTAATTTTGAATTCTGAGGGTCATTTTGACGTTTTGAAAGAAAAATATCAGCTGATTGCATTGACATATTTCAAAAACTTTTGTAGGATTAGTTGACAAATTGTTATTTTAAAGATCAAAGAATATTGTAAAATTTTCTTCTCCATCTTGAATTGAATCTATCCATCAATTGCTAATGAGTCTACGCACTCAAAATTCATTCATTCATCCATCTGACATGACCCGTTTGGTATTTGACCATCTAATTTTTTATATTCTTTGAATTTTTTCCCAACTCAAGGTTGCCAGCTTTCTCTCGAGTTCGGGCACTGCCCTTTCGCGTTCATTGCATTGGCCTTGTCGTACCGCGTATTCCATTTGAACTAGATTCCCTCCCCGGACATCAATTTTGGATTCCAATTTTGAATCGGATCATAAAAGAGAAATAAAAAATTCCGATGCGTGCTCGCACGTCGCATGCGTCGTCGATGAGACACGCGGTGCATCAATAACCGATCAAATCAATCGCTAAACATGGTGCGTCGTTTAGAAAGGTGCAATTTGGTAATAAACATTAAAGCGAGGAGAGAAAGAAATGAGGAGGAAAAGTGTGGCAACACTTAACCCAAAAAAAAATGGGGGGCCGTGGAATAATTTATGGGGAAAAGTGTCGTAATCGGGCGTATTCGTCATAAATTAGAAAATGCCTGAAGAGATTTCAATTTCGGGCGTGTAATAATGTGATTTCAAAATTGATTTGAAGTGTCTGTAACGATAAAATAGATTTCCAAATTTCTCGACATTTTGTCTAGACTATAATATTTCAAAATGTAAAATTTAGTAAATGAATTAAATGAATGATGAAAAATATCTTCAAATATTGAAGATATCTCAGGATTGAAGAAAGAAGAAATTTGCAAAATAAAATTACTGATAAAAATGGTTAAAAATCATGAAATCATTCAATTAAATTTTATGTAATATCAAAACTAATGAGGATAATGCTTAATAATTTGGTTGGTAAAATTGAACTTTGTTATTGCATTAAATTGATAAAAGTAATAAGCATGAACGATTATGTTAAATTGTCAGGTAGTGATAAAAGCTTGATGATTAATGATGGTTTATCAGAAAAAACAACAATGCATTTAAATAATTAGTTTTTCATGCTGTTTTGACACAAAAAGGCAATTTGTTAAAATAATAAAAAGATCAGATTAGATTTTTAAGTTAAAGATTTTCAAATGAAAGAAGTCTTCCCTAAAGAGATTTAAAAGCTTTTTAAGCTCTCCCAATATTTTTCAATGGCATTCAATCCCGGAATTTGTTTACATAACTTTATCACTAAGTTTTTTCTTCATAATCTTAATTGCAAACATCTGGAGGAGATCACAAGTCGAACTTTTAGCCTTATTAGATAGATTTACGAGAATCAGTAGTTTCGGGTCAAATTACACACGTTTGAGGAAATCACTTGTCAAAATAGTTTTTTGAACTTTAGTCTAGGATCTAGACATGTGCAATTTTGTAATCTATGTTTTTATAGTTGAACAATATCATTTTTATAGTTGTACCATAATATACTACATAATTCATTGAATATTTGAAAAATAATATTAAATTAAGTAACTTGAAAGTGGAAAATATCATCAAGTGCACTCATTAGATGCGAATAAATAGTAATTAGCACGATTCACGGTGCAGATAGCCCAGAATTATATTTATAATTCAAAGAACTAGATGAAAAAATGCATACTTTGACTAAGATAACATTTCCAGATCATTTTACAAAGATTGTTATTATAGTTGCTCAGTTTATTTGTATCATAGTTTAGATGCAATTTAATGTATCAGAAGATTTGTCAAAACTAAATGGTTCGTAGAGATTTAAGTGTCGACGATTCGATTTCTCTCTTTTATAATATTTGCTCACATTATCGTAATATGTTAATTTCGAATGGAGGTTAAGTAATCAAAGCGCGAAGGAAGAGAAATGAAGAGAAGAGAAATGAGATGAAAAAATAAACGCCACAATTTAGTTAGCATTTGAAAAAGTCATATAATTTAGAATATTCATCGATTCAATTCATGAATTCATTTCTAATCAGATGCACGATCAAATCAAATTATAATAATATTTAACATTTTAATTATTGTTGTTATTGAGTCATTATTTCCACGCGTAATTGATTCATTTTACAACTAATTTCCTCTGTAATCTGTAATTTGAAATTAGAAATTAGAAAACTAATATTTAGATGGTAATCGAAAAATTGAAAAAAAGATTGCGGGAAAATATCTTTCAAGATTCACTTTAAATATTATCAATTGATTCATTATTCCATTGGGATATTTGCTTTACTTTCCGGACACAAATTGTTGGATATTGTGCTGTTGGAAAAGTCAATTTGCAGAGCGTTCAGCCGACTTAAACTTGAGATGCCTAAAATAGCATTATGATATCTTGGGCACACGCTGCACGTACAAATAATCTGCAGTTTCAAGTGCATTAACACACGAGTACCTCGTTAAAAAACGAATATTCCAGGTCGTACACATTCTGGTCTCATTTCCAGACGTCCTCATAAACATGCAGAAAATTCGTTAATTTATGAATCACTTAAGTCACTTTTGCTATCATTTTCTACTTTTATGATGCCAAACAACCACAAAGCTATCTACATTCTTGATGTTTGCAAAAACAAGGAATTGCAATATTTGAAATTATGATGCAATAACAATATGAAAAAATTACATTCGAAATTTTGAGTGACTCAAATTCCATTTTCATAATACGAAAGCATTTCTTGTATAACACACAAATAAAATTTTGTAATACACATTTCCATGTTGAAGCAAACCAATCATCTACATGAATGAAGTGAATTTCACATGTAAATCCGTAAGAAATTCAAATTACAACCGTACTTACAAACTCAGTCAGATGAAATTATGAATAATTTAGCAACACTCAAAATTATGCAGAAATATTTGATTTTCATCATCCTCCCAACGAACTCTCGACAATAAGCTCTGCACGACGACGCATTTGAGTAATATTTATTCAAATTTGAAACGTTTTGTAATCCAGATGAAATGCTTACGAATTGAGGATTTGTTAAATAATTTACCGGAGAGATTTCGACAATTTCTGATGTAACGCGCTTTGTCGCATTTCTTCACTTATTTATTTATTTATTTGTGCCAATACGTTTTAGGATGGATGCGCCCGATGTCGACACTCGCCCGACCCGATCGCTCTGTCAACAATAATAATTATGATTGGTCGCATGCTGAAATCAAAGCGTGTGAAAGTGCGAAAAAATTCCTTTCCTTCGAGCGAATACTTTCCCCGCAAGTGCGCGACAAATCGAAACCAGAACGTAATCCATCGACTTTGCCATTGAGAGCAGCACTCTTCCAACCAAATGGGACTTAAGTCAGAACTTGAGTCTTCACATGGTCATCATGCATTGTGCAATACAGGCGAATGTACATCACCGGAAAGTAAAAGTTCTTCAATGGTTGATGACCTCTACACATTTTTATTTTTATTTCCATTTTCATTTCTATATATTATTAATTTTTTAATTTTAGGGGCTCACCTTTGTTGCGAAAATAACACCGATTGATATAGCACGCACGGCACGAATCACAGAAAAATCCAATAATTATTTCCAAATTTCCCTGCTTGGGGTTCACCACTGAAACGCTCTGAACCGAAACGGAACTGAATGTTTGGTGTGTGAGGAAAGCACGCGCGGCCCACACGCTCCTGACGCGCGTACAACTTCTTCAGCACTGTGGAAGTTGGGCCCCAGCAGACCAGCAGACCGACTGGCAGCAGAGCACTATGAGCACGTTCGAGAGGAGGTGGTCGAGGTGCGTATAACAGTGACCGAGACCGCGACTCCACGATTCCACAATTTTGCGAACTTTGTGCGAATGAGATGCGCACTCATTCACTCATTCGTTGGGCACTAACAGCGAGTGAACGAGCATGCATCGGGTCTGGGTTTACATAGTTATGGCATGTGCCAATACGTTTGAAGTGACGTCATTTATCGCTAATAAGTGCGATGGATGCGTTTGTGCAAATTGGAATTTGCATGGGAATATGTTCCCCTCGTTTTTCGATTGTTGCAATCTGCAACTGTTTTACAAGTTTCAACAATGCCAATTTGCTATGGAAATTTGTCGTTTGACAAAATGACAATTGATAATTTGATAATTAGAAATCGTTAAAATGAATACATTATTTATTTCCATAACGTTTTGATCAGATATTGCTCAACGATATTTTCACAGTATGTATTTATGTTAATTATCACCAGGGAGCCACGAACTATCAGTACTGAATATTATCAGATTCGATTGGTTAAATTGCGATTGAAAAATGAAATCATCTACATTTTCTAAAATCAGACACAGATAAGCATTTTGCTGCTAAAAACAGATATTAAATAATTAATTAAATACTATTAAATTCAATAAACCAATTAATTATTAATTGGATAGAATGCTAATAACTTATTAAGTTTACTTTTTAAATTTAGTATTTCTAGTCACAGTAAATTTCCCATGAGCACTCATGGATGAAATACTATATCAATTATTTTATTATAAATCTAGATTGAAAGTTACAAATAACAAGTTTCAGTTTACATGAATTTCTATTTTTTATTTTGTTTTCAATTTGTCAATTGGATTGCTCTACATTACATAGTAATTAACAGAAATGTTGAGTTTAGTCAAAATTATAAAAGGCAATTAAAAATAATAATTGGTAATTAACACTTGTCATTTGACAATAGAAATTTACTGCCATTCTTTTTGTAACTTTTTGCGTACTGAATTTTGTATGTGCTTCTCTCTATTATGTGTTTTGCACTCACTGGCACCTGATTTCACTTTTAATTTCATTTTCACAAGTAACCAGCCAGACAGTCAATCGACCAGAGAGGCGCGTTTATAAGAAAGTGGTCATGCAATTTTATACACCCATCATGTAAACTCCTCCTAACGAATATTGGATTTTATACATCATCGCCCAAAAATTCGCAACCTCATAAACGACCATAATACAATAGAAAACTTATTTTTAATTGATAAAATTAATGGAGTGAAATTCGAAAGAATTGCTGTTATATTGCATATTCAAAAATTACAATTCGATGAAGTTCATTAAAAAGTTTTATAATACATGCTTCACTGATCAAACTATATCTGCACATTGTTGGATTTTCTTTAGGCTCTTTTCTCTCGTCGAAAATTTGCATTCGCCATCAGTCGATTATTCGTATTGCCTCAATCGAGTCGACGACGTTACGCAATCGTTTTGTCGTTTGAATGTGCCAAAAGTTTGAGCGTTTACTACACGCAATTTCGAGCCGATCATTGAAAGCAAATATAAACAGAAAGTTGCGCTATCGACACGACTCGACGACGACTTCTTCGTAACCTTCAAACAAAATTATGAATTACACGAGTCGATCCATTGATGTCGTGTTCATGAACTAAAATTAGCGGCTTTTCTCTAATGTGCACGAGAAATGTTTGTCATTATGGGCATTTTGGAGTTGCCCATGAACGCTTTTTTTTGGTACAGCAAACAATGTGTAATTGTTTGGATACTTGTGTTTTTCGAATTGCATTAGTTACAACATCCGAAATTATTTTGACCCTGAGTTTTCCACAATTAATTCCAAATTTCGATTTAATTCGACATGTAATTTAGAATGCAATCTTTAAAATGTAATTTGCATCAATACCAATAGTTTTTTTTTAAATTTGACCTTAAACTAAATTTTCCATGGTGCATAATTTCAAATTTTTATAAACATTTTCAGAATCATAAATACTGTTGCATTTTAAACAAAAAATATCATTTGTTCTGTTTGAATTAACATTATTTTAAATTCCTAACGGATTTTTCAAGTACATTAATTATTAAAAACGTTGATTTTTGCAAGTTAAAATTGGGATTGAAATATTTTCACAATTCTTAACTATGAGCATTGTTGGCACTTTAAATTACACAATTTTGATTATGACAGGTGTTGAAATTGTCGTTAAAAATTGTACAATCAATCGTTCAGCACATTTAATATGAGTTATTGTTAGTCACTCGGTCATTATTTACAATATTTATACAATAAACGAGTTTATCTAATGGCAGAGTAAATGAACTGCACGTAAACATAAACCAGCACAAATACAAACTCAAACCGTCTGAATTACATGCACCTAATCATTTTTTACTGCGTTCGTTTCTCTCATTCTCGTTGCATATGCCAGCCAGCGATCTCGCCGACCTAGGCCTACTTCCAGCGCAATTTATTCAACTAATTGCCCAGCGTTACTAGATTCGCACAAATCGCCGCAACATGCGATCTGCTTAACGTGCACAAAATGTATCAGCAATTCATCAATTACAAAAATATTTGCCATCAAGACACTCCATAATTTATGATTGATATTTATGACTAATGAACAATTTGTAAATTTCAAACAATTTGCACGCCTTCAACAAATCTATAATCTATTTTTGAAAAATTGCGTGCGGTGTAATTGCATGGATAATAATTCAATTCAAACGCAAGTCCAATAGACGTGAAATGCAATTAACTCATAAGATTATAATTATTATTATCCATTTTCATCTTGTTCTATCTGTCTGGATAAACACCAATAACATTGTGCATACAAGCAAAATGCATTTTCTTGTTTAATTAATTAGTTGTATATTAAAAATTATGCTTCAATTGACTTGAGGTTGGATGCAGATAAAAGTTGCATATTTCTTGTTAAGATTTGCACTTGAGATGAGTAATGCTTGAAGCTCGATTGGAACGAACTTAATTGTTGAAAACAATCAAAGGTTGTGTGTATGATGTGTGTATGATGTGCTGCTTGAACAATTAGTTATAAATTAAAATTTGCCATTTGCGCTACAGATTTCTTCATACTATCTAAATTATAACATTTCTCAGTGCACATAAATTTGTTTTGATTTTAAAATATTTCGTACAAATTTATCAATTGAAAATCAAACACTCCGAAATTATTATCCATTAATTACAAACATTTTCTAATTGATTCACTTTTTCAACAGCATCAGGGCCCTATTTACATTTCTGCATACTTTGTACACGCGTGTAACTCAAAAATTTAATTTTCTCATGAAACAATGAAGAAGATAATTTTCTATTATAAACTGCAGTCCCTAATGAATTTTAATGAACTCTATTTATGAATTGTTTATAATTTGCATTTCTAAATAGCCAATGCATTCAATGCAATCAAACTAATAAGAAATTATAAATATTTATCATTTTGTGCGTACATGTTTCGTTATGAATTTAGAAACGTGGCATAAAAACGCATTCCATTTCTGTCTTCAATGGTTGAAAACAAAATCCAAATTTCTCTTTGTAACAGTTTGCGGTATTCATCCAGTTCAATAATGCACATTCCAAAAATGCTCACTGAAGACTTCTTCCTTGTGCAGCAACGCATTTAAATACTAAAAAGAAATTGAATCAATATTGGGAATTTTGAGAAAGAAATATTGGAGGTGCACTTACAATTCGAAATTTTCTTGAATCCCTGCTTTCTTCTCATGAACAGCAAGTAAACTCAAATTTTTACTTCCTCAAATGCAAAAATTCCACAGTTTTGTACTTGTATTTCTTCTTTAGTTAGAGTCATCTTGATATCTTAATAATTTTAAATGGATTGAAAGCAGAGAGATTTGTTTCATAATTCAATGTGATGATGATATGATAGGACTTTCTTCGATCTTCACTGAATCCATCTCTTGCAAAACCCTCTTCGAAAGACATCAGCTCATATTTTCTCCATCAATTTAGACTTCTCAAACGAAGTTGCAAACAAATTCATCAATTCTTTGCCAAACAATATCTATAAAATACAAAAGAATTTAGCAAATGAAGCCAAACAGTTTTGGCAAAAGGTTTCAATACTAAACTTTAGACTCCAAGTTGTTAGACTGCCAAAAAACGAAGCATGTATTCGCATATTCCACGTCGATTTTCACTTTCAATCAGGCTCTATCTAGCTAGTTGCGTTTCATCTCAGCTGCTCGTTTGGGGCCGTGCCCCAATGATCTCAATCCGACACCGAAATCGACTTCCTCCTTTCGATTGCCAGCCGGCGAATCGGGCACTTGTAATCAAAGTGCAACTCGTCAAATCGCTACAACGACTGACTGCAGATGACGTTACGATCATTGCGAAATGTTGCGTTCTGTGGTGGATGTCGTCGAGTCTTACGCGACGCGCTCGCTGAATCTTTTTGCGAAATTGTCGCATTTTGCATTTGCGATCTCGGCACAAGCCATGCACTCAGTAACCGAGTGACCCCGTATGCAATGCCGTCGTCATCGGCGGTCGTGCACGGCTCGCAGACTTCCTCAAGCTTACATAATTGCCTAGCCTCATTAAAATACCAGTAATTAGACAATCGCGCGTTTGGCCAATCTGGTAATCCATCTATCCATCCATCAGCTGCGCGAATATGCCAGCGCCGTTTGGCAATAAGGGTATAATTACACGTTCCAAAACTAAAATAAAATTAATTGTTATCTAATCAAGTGAGTTGTCTCATACGAATGTATGCAATATCCAGGTGGAAATAGGTTCCACATCATGCATTTCACCTCTGTTTTTACTCTATTGTCTTTTCCTTCGTAGTCATGCTTGATATGCCAGCAGCTGCATCAAATTCAGATTGTGATAAGATAAGAACTCAGATATTTCAGATAAGTAGTTCCTTGCTGCATTAATTTCGAGGTTATGTGCTACTGTGGAAAAAATACTCACGGTATTTTAAAGGAAGTTGATGGAGATGAATCACAGCTCTTTGTTGATTAGCACTAAGATTTAAATCACAGGTAAATTTAAATAATATAGATAGGCTTTGGTTTGTTGTTAATAAATTAATGAATTTCACTAGACGCTATTTGTACTTTTCGACTAATGCTCCCGCTTTCATTACGTGCCGAAATGCATTGGTGCCAGCCGAACTATATAAAAATAAAGGTACATATAAATTAATTTATTTCGCGACCCGACAATGCCATATCAGACACGAAAATAAATTGAAAGCAACTTCAGCAGGAATATCGTGTCTTTCGATATCTACGGGCGGCTACCCAATCAACGCAGTCGTCACAGAATGGTTAGCGAATTCGTTCATAGATGACTTATTTCATAAGGTATTTTCTAGATCTAATTATAAGCCAGGTATTTCTAGTAATGAGACATTATTAGTTTTTATTTTCCTTTCAGAAACATTCCATATTACGAATGCAATATTGTCGATCCACATAACAAATGATGAGTTACAGCGCCACCTAGTAATTAATTGTCCATCCACAAAGTCAACGAAATGGCTGGCTTGATGTTTGCCAATTTTTCTTTTGTAGATTTTTCCGTATTAGAATTTAGTTTGATATGCGAATCTTCCCTCAGAATGCATTTGTGCATCTATGTAGTAAGTCTAAGAATTGTACTTTGTTAATATTGTTTTCCTTTGCTTGGATATGGAGCTAATTTTACATTATTTTTGCAGGGCGTATCCTTCTTGAATGCATTATTTCTTGGCAAACTTTGGTTTTTCAAGTTGGTGATTTCACCCAAAGGCTTCCAGACTCTTGTACTTTATGAACATTGGAAATGAGCTGATCAGAGAAGTGATTCTGCTTTAACTGGTCAATTCTCATGACAGCTAGCTTGCCTGGGTTCTTCGTGCAAACCAGCTCTCTACTTCTTCAGATCATGTGGGAACAAGCTCTAAGTATGACTAGTTGTCAATTACTTTCAAAATTAGAGTCAAATATTTATTATTTATGGTGAAAATTCTGTAATTACAATGTCATTTTAGCCTACAGATTCAACTTGGAAATGAAGCATCTTCATTATGCCTAACATTCTGATACATCCATAGTCACTGAAGATCTTCTGGAACCTAGTTGCCATATCAATACTTGGGGAGGATAATTTGAAACAGCTTCTTTGTACTATAAAGCCAAGACAGGAGAATCACAAGGTAATGGTAAAATCAGCAATCTCATAATGCTGAAATACAGTGCACTTCAAATAAGGAAACCAAATATTTATTCATTTTATTGTTTTAGAATTGCAGAGATTTATCCAACAATACTTTGAAGCAGGACAACATGAAATTCTTGATGTGGGCTCTTACAGCAGTTTATTACAGTATTGTATAAACAATTCTAATTACTTCATAAACATGCATGATGAAGATGAATAAGTTTTTGATCTTTCTTGTCTTTAAATTTCAGAGAAAGTCAAAAGTTTGGAAAGGTTCCAATTTGCAAATATAGTGTGTGGAATGACAATAGAATCTGTAGTCCACAGCTCTTCAAGTTTATTGATATATAATGAGATACCCTTCAAACCAAATTGCGAAAGGTAACAAATTTGGAATTGAATTAGTGATTAAACTACATGGGAAATATGGCTTAGACTATTAAACAAGCTATTTCACCATGAATATTATAGTTAATTCTAGGTGGTAACAATATATTTACAAAATATAGGGTTTTATAGCATTTACCATTGATTTATAGAGATTTCTGACCTGCATTAGACTCCGCTATTAATAATTAATACATCATTTGCCAAATAATACAGAGGATCATATAATTTCAATAAAATGTCTAATATTGTGCATAGTTGGACATTTGTTAATTAGCTGCGAAAGCTACCATAAAACCCACTTTATGGCAGATTTTACACAAAACTTGTTAAATTTGATTTAATTCCAAATTCTCAAATGCGTTTTGCAGAATAGAGTAGTTTTTAATTTGGTTCTGATCTTAGCTAGCAGACTGCCCGTATTGTGGCGCCCTCGTCATGCAATAATTGAAAGGAATTATAATTGAAATATAGCAATAGTCAAACAAATTTGAACATAAAAATCGATTTTACATCTTAAAATAAAACGACTAGATTATAATCATGGAATAACATGTTTACGTTTTAATGCTTTTGGAAAGACACTGAACATGTTTTGGTGTAGATTATGTACATCTTATTGTAATTTTGAATCGTCGGTCATACAATGATAGATATAAATAATGTATTCTGCCTTGTTCATTAAATACCATGAGGGTAAACGTTTCAGCGTTCTCGATACCATTGGGGGATGAACTGGCAGGCCACAATATATGAGTATGTAGAAAATTCACCGGCTGGCTATCATAATGGCATGGGGCGTTGCTCATGAATAAAGATGCAAGGCCATTCACGAACAAAACAAGGAACGCCGTGGCTTGAAGTAGTAACACCAGTAGCTGAATCAATGTAATGATTATATTGTAGTGACGAGTAGACAGAGTTGGAATACGGCTACATTCAAGCCAACAACTGCTGAAAAGGAATACCGAGTGCTATTGGAATTGGTCCTCGTCTGACTATCATAGAGTAGTTGTAGGCGGAGTGCCAGATCACTAAAATCATACTTGGTGCAGTTGGTAGAATAAAGAACGAGGCAT
>JARJDZ010007611.1:0-10019 GCA_030264555.1 Aleochara sp. GC000083
GAAGTAGGATAAATAAGAATTAAATTTATATTTAACCATCTCATCGCTTAGTTTTCTTAGAGATGTACACTCATTCACAAGCTTACTTACTTACGTGATGCACTAAAATCCGAAAGATAGCTGACAATACTCATATGACTTAAGTGCATCACGAACGAATTCGGGTTGAAGTTGTTGCTTTAACAACTAAGCCGCTCAACATTTATGTTACTCGAGATGGAACGGATTTGTGTATTACGGTTATAAATGCAGATGAAATCGTACAAGAAGAGACGATTGGTAGCTCGTCGTTATGTTATTGTCGCAGCATGAAAAAGATTTTAATGCCATTCCTCGATCCATTGAGGAATTATCGTTCAATATTGTGGAGGACGTTTGTTGTTGCATGCTGTTATTCTTCAGATGGTTTTCAGGCCATGCCAAAGGTATTTACATACCGAGTTGGCATGTTAACATGTCATAATATCGAACGGCTTATTGAATAACAATAAATAAGCTTTTATTCATGCGCATTAATAAGTGTAACGCGAAGTTGTGAATAAATTTCTGAATGGATTATGTCACAATATTTGTTATATAGTTTTTGTGCGGGATTTAAGTTGGTTAAATTAAAAGTTGTCGTATAAATAATCATGGTAATATTATTCAAGCAAAATTTTACAATGGAATTGAATTGGATGTATTTATTTATTGCATATAAAATTTTGTGCATTTATTCAGGAGATAATAGTAATGAAACTGAAAAATGTGAATGATTGAAAGCTTTTCAATCATGCAATGCAAATTTGTCGAGTAATTATTAGGTTGTAATCAAAATTGAATATTTAATTACAAGTTGGATGAATTATTTAACAACATGGATGATAATTTTGTATGCAGTATTTAAAATTCAATATTTGACAATGTTAAATTATTAATAGATTAGATTGTAATTTCAGATTGTGGGTCAAATGATTTTTTGATAGTGTAAATTGAACTGCATGAATAGATTGAAATTTTTATTGAAGTTATTTAACACATAATTTACAAAAAATAAGTTGAGGTAACTTTATATCATCACTTTTTCAAAAATTGCAATCCAAGTTTGCGAAGTTTCAGAAATGAATAAACTATCGAAAATTTATGTTTGAAAATATTATAGCAAGAGCTAGAATTTGCAAATACTCAAATTTCAAAATTAAATTTAGGTAATTAAAAATTATTTATTTACTAAATAGTTGGGGGATCTAATAAAAAAATCCGAACAAATAATTTGTTGACTATTTGGACTCATGTGCTCAATCATAAGCCAATAAATGATTTACAATCGCGTGCGAAATGCAATATTTATTCATAGATGATTTATAGGTAGGTGCAAAAATGTAACGCCTCTTGCGAACGCAAATAAATCTATAAATGCATCCATGCATTCATTCATTCATGCATGCCATGATGAAATGCTTTGCGAATGTCTTATTAGCTTATTGCATTCAATGAGCGCCGGTATCGGGCTCGTTTGTGGCGGTTGCAACAACCAGCTTTTTGCTTTGTTTTGCATTTTATACCGACTTGTGCTACCATACTTACATCGCGAGTTTGTAAGGTAAGTGAGTGCACAAACAAGAGTTGCATCCGTAAACAGCAGATGAATACCGACAGCTTATTAAATATTGATGCGATGCTCTATCACCTTTTATGGTCGCATGCCAATGAAAACGAAAATATTTATTGCATCGATATACAAGTGGAAATATATCAACTATTTCTAGTATACAGAATGTTCTCACAAAATATTTTGAAGTGAAAATCACGTATCAAACACATTTTGAATTATTTATGATAGGCGCAAGATGAATCAAAGAGTTAATGATTTATAAGAAAATAATTTCATCGCATATTTCTGGTGCTACACGATGATGTACACATACATTCTATAATAAATTAAATCAAATTCCAATCAGCTATGTGAGAAATGCATCGCATTGAAAAACATGAAAAACTAACTCTCAATAACTCGCTGAAAAACCGTTGAATTTTTTAAAGCATAAAAATTCCCCCCATTTCACGGAATTACCAGTCATATATTATTGTTGGTTTATTATGTGTTTTATGTAGTCGGTTATTCAGAATTATGATTTAGTGTCTTTTGTTTCTTGTAAATTTTTATGGATCCCCATCATCAGAACGCATTAAAATTTTCACACATTCATTAAAGCTCGACGCGCACTTGTTCTCGCTTACTACACTACATGTCTAATGTCTTCGCGTAGGCGTCCAGCAAGTACACGCAGACAGCATGTTCACAACTATTTTTATTATTTCATATTATTCACATTCATTCATTCATTTGCACCATGTTTTCTCCGCTTGCTTGCATGTTCATTGCGCGCACATTCGTTGCGCTTTCCATGTTCGCGCTCATCTTCACAATTTCCAACGCATACAACTCGTCCATCGCTGAACAAATGTACAAATTCCTCGTCTACCATCGAGAGGGATTAGTCCATCACATGGGCGCATATGGTACATGCGAGTGCGTTTAAGACACGTCGCATGGTAGATTATTTCTGAGTTTATCTTAAGTCGGCGTGCATAATTAATAATTAAAACGGGCATATAAATCAAATTTCTTTAGGTGCACCATTCGCTGGTCTTGGACATGGGTGTCGATGTCTTCTTCAGCGTCCCATCCCGCCCCAGCATCCCACCATGGTGCTCACCTTGTCCGATGGTTTCCACTCGTTGTTGTTGTTTTCCGTCTTGATTTGGACGTTAAGCTCACGCTTTAACCCGGCCGTCACTGGCGATTTGCTGCGGTTACATTTAAAGGCTTATGCCCTCAAGGTACGCGCACACTCTTCCCATGAATCCGAAGAGAAGATGCGAGCAAATGCGCGTGGGCTTAATTATTTATAATCTTATTTCGAAAAAAATCCATCTCCCTTCTTGCTATCTGATATCGCGCCCAGCGCATCCTCATATTCAGTCTTATCTGATCGAGACGATCTCTGAAAATCCAAGTTTGGATGAAGAAACGAAATTCTTGCGGATGTTACGTACCCATAGCATTCACGGATGGGAAACAAAATGAGAATGAAAAAATTAAATGAATTTAATTTTCGGTTTATGCTTGGGTACAATATAGAAAAAAGTTGTGCTATTGTTCGAGTTAATAAATATTAATTTAAAAAATTCCTCCACGTCAGTGACTCATAAGTGGACTAAATGAAATACTTATGAAACAATATTTTCACGACTAATTCGCTGCAGTAAATTCAATTGATTCAAAGCGCTGTGTAATGAAAAGTTAATTAATTCAAACTGCAAACATTTGATGACTTCTTATGCAGCAATGTTGAATGTTTCAGAAGGCAAACTTATATATAAATGATCCCGAAATGAATTTGCTCTTCTCGTTAGACTACCACTACAATTTCCTTCGAAACTTATCGGTCCGTTAGTTATGAACTTGAACAATTTGGGGTCCAGCTGAAGAGTCAGTTGCTCGCTGTGCATGCATGCTGCCTTAATATTTTAATAACTGGCAAGAAAATTTATTAGAGATCTAAGATCATTAGTTCGGAATGTGTCTTAAATTAACCCCTTAAACTTGGGCGTGCTACCCCTCCGATCCGGGCGACTCTTTCTCATTCTGCCTCACTGACTTTCTTATCACTACAGCCAAAAGCTGGAGTAATTCGCCGGATGGCTGGCATGTGCACTACACACTTGCTTGCTCCCCATCTCGCATTCAAGTTTCTACCGGGGGGAAACTACATCTCAACTGCGAGTGAGTTTCGAATGCCTTGCGACGCCACAGAACTGCTAAATATCTGCAGCATCCAGCAAATGTTCCCAGCCACTTCCTGGGCCTCTTGCACACCGACCAAGCCCTCAAAACTCTCCCGAATGTGTGTGCGTTCATCCATAACTCATGCCCCGCATGCGGCGGCACTAGCATAAGAACTGGGAACTAATAACGAAGTCAGGACCCGCAAGAGTAACATAAACGACTCAAGTGAAATTATTGTAGGGAAATGCACGCCGAGTTGGCAACTACATAAAATCGCGTTGATTACGCAAGAGCTGAATGTTTCGATTGCAGACTTAAGGTATTCAATCATCATCATTTAACACCGATCCGAAAATAACCCTCCCGGAACAAGACTCATGAATTGTTTCCCAAGAATTGTCCATTCGAACGCGTTAATTGTTTCGCCTTGTTCGCTGGAAGGATTGCTTCCATGCCTTCTGGTTTATAAATACCTTCTTGCATGGTGCACTTGAAACTTGAAATCCGAGAAAGCTAACGAGAACCATGCACCAAAGTAGAGGACATTAACAACTCATGAGAAGCCGAGCGTGTTCGGAGTGAAAACATTGGGTAATAAAGCGAGGAATGTAAATATGTAACGTAAATATAAATAAAAATAACTTTTCAACTTTTCTCGTTATCTTCGATTGTTGCAATGCCACACAGAATTCTTGTACGTGAAACGGCGCACTCTGAGATTAAAGCAATAAATTTGGAAATTAATTTTGAGAACTTGATCATATCGGTCGAAGAAATACCCAGCCAGAGAAACCGTCTCGAATTTTTTGTAGCCGTACAAGGAATGGGGGGCACTTTCCACACAAAGAATGATCAAAACAAACAGAATTTGCAATTTCAATTCGGTGCAGTCGGTATAAATAATACATTAGACTCGAATCTCATTATCATAATCTTTTTCTCATTATATGGCAAGCTTTTTGTTTCGATTGCTTGCCATCCGAGTCGAATCGAAAACATTTTAAGTGAATATAAATCTTCGGGATTAAACTAAGAAAAATATTTTGCCCTCGGCTCCATTGGAGAAACAAATCCAAGTGATTTGTTACATAATTGAAAATTTAATATATGTTGTAAATTCATTGCAATGTTGAAAACCACTTTGTTTTTGTGGTATACGAAATTTCTGAAATTCAACTCAATTTTTATAATTTCATAAAATTTTCCAGTGATCAAAGTTTCCTTTTGGAAATTAAAATGTTGCTTAATATACTTTCTTATATTCCTTTAAAATTATTACAATTATAAATGTAACATTACATCATAAAATTTTTTGCATGGGATTTATCGTATCAAATGTCTTAAAATGTTTGCATTATTTTCTGCTATGGGATTTGCCATAAGACCGGCGCCTCCACCAAAATTCACGTTTTTTCAAAGGACACTAATTGCTCAAAATAGTAATATTATAAATTAACATATTTATGCAGTATTTTTTGCATTTATAAAATGATTTAATATTTCTTAATTTATTGCTCAAATTTATCACAAACATGCATGAAAGTATTTAGAATTATGATAAAAGTTTTTGTAATAAATTGTGTAGTAATTTCTTGTAACGTCTAAACCAACTTTGATGTTTCTTAATTTGTTTATTGAACAAATTGAATTGTGATTGTCTATGCAGGAATAACATTCGGTCATTTTCCCTCCAAGGGGATGAATGTTGTGCATTGAAAATCGTCCTCGTTAAGAGGAATCTATGATTAATGATAATTGCCGCAAGGTTGGCTTACTCTATCCATATATTGCCATCGACTATGGCTTGTAAGTTATAAATTGCTTTCGGTTTACTCATGGCAGCCAGAGAGCAGACGGCAGAGGTGGAATACACATGCATATTTACATCAGGATGAGGGGTTGATGGTGGTTCCACTCTTCGTAAAGGCGACGAATGCATTCTTAGCGAAACGAAACGAATCGCACTCGCTTCATTCAAAACATTCGAGGGGCAGCATTCCCCGGGAATCTCCGGGCTAACAGTTGCACAATTCAACCCTTATAGATTTATTAACACATGGATGTTGTAGTCCCACAAGCAAGGCCCAAGTATTGGGAAACATTCGTGTGCTTTTTCTTGTTTCCCTGCTTTCCATTTCATTCGAATTGAGTTACTTTAGGCGAATGGAAATGCGAATGCGATTTGAAATTCCATTGGTGAAACAAATCCAACTCGAAGAGAGCCATTCTGGCTTCAAAAACAAATTCTATGCGACTAATTGATGTGAATCGGAGTTGCGTTTCATAAATTTTTTGATCTATATCTTTATGCGTTGTATATCTTCGATGGTTCCTTATACGAGGAGTTGGTGTTGTGTATTTATTGGCGGCAATAAAATAAATATTCGTGGACGAATGGGTGCGCACAAGCCGGGGAATTGGGGAAATCGCAATCGAAAGAGGGCCAGCCACCGGAAATCGTTTGTTTTGTTTTCTCCACCGAAATGGCGAATAAATCGAAGGAGCATTTCCTTGAATTTTTTTGTCCTTCATGGATGAATCCCCCAAATCTTCCAACATTTAATTCCTATGGAATAACTTTTCTTTTGTATTAAAATATTCAGACCATTTTAATACTAGGTTCTTTTCGGGCAAAAGTTGAACGGGAAAAAGTTTGAGTTTAAGGAAAATCTCTTTTCTGAACGATAACATCAGATATCGAAACCGTACAAAATGAAACGAATTAGGAGTTAGTCACCCAGAGTCGAACATCGACTATATCTCACCGTGAACTTTCTACAGGCGAAGACGCGACAGTAAATGCAATGAGTAAAGCCGAAAAAAGGAAAAATCACCGAGTCTCCGTTCAAAGATAAAATAAAGTTATAGATTTATGAGCCAACTTCTAAATTCGACTTGTCGTTCGGTCGATTGTGTTCTGGCGTGTGCGAAATGTGCGCGACTTTCGCACGGCGGAAAACCGGGCCCGAGAATGGAATTGAGCGCAACTTGTCTTGTCTTAAGTTATGAGCCACCAAAGGATATGGCCCCAGGACAGAGAATACAAGGATACCAGCAATAGGAATATGACGGGATGCAACATTTCGGTAAAATCAACAATTTTTATTCGGAAAATAATTGGGACATTTTGTTTTACCTTTATTTAGTAAATCCCAATTTTTAATCAACTATTTGCTGTTTTCTTGGTCCCATGATCACCAGTTACAGCATCCACAGCTCCTTCTTACCTGAAATAAACAAAAGAGGTATTATATTTAATATCAGAATGCATGAATGCATGTTTGATTCAATAAATTAACTTGCAGCAATATTACACATTTTGTAATGGTTTCCATGTGTTAAATAGCTACATCAGGTATTCTATGAACAATTGTTTTCAGTATATTCAATATGTGACAAAATCCTCATTGTTTTTATTGAACCAATATTTCATTGTTTATATTGTTACAGACTTGGAAACTATTTATTAAACATTCAAATTGATATGTTTCTAATGCAGCTTTATATGATATCGTACACAACATTAGTGTAGTTTGGTATTTGCATATATGTGGGTAGACTTTGACAATTTGTGGCTGTGGTGTCTTCCCTTGCAGCTCTTTTTCCTCGTTTGGTTTTCCTTAATACCAGATACATGTCTGTGTTAATATTTAATTAAAAATCTTTTTACACTTTTTTGATTAACTATTTTCTTGGTTATGTTAGCGGTTGTACAATAACGGGAGTAAAGTACCACTTTATACCCTACGTATAGTCGGTCTATTGAGATTTGGTTTTATGACCTGTTAGCAAAGTTTCAAACCGCGATCAAACTACGATCAAACCTTACTTCCATAGTTTTCAGTGTTCTGTTAATAGCTTATCTCTATAAATGCACTAGGTGAACAAATATTTCGTTATAAGTCTTATTATAAAATTATGTACTATTGCAATCTTCATTACATGTTCAAGAAACTTGTGGGGTGTATTTCATATATATTTTGAAACTATCACCTGGAGGAGCTCATTCATGCTGTGTTCTCATTGTAATAAATGAACAGTGGGAAGGTAATAGGTAATAGGTGAGTGAGTTGCCAAGGAGGTATGCACAGTGGGCCCACCACAACAGGCTTGCCTATCTATATCCACACAGGTATTGGATAAACAATTCATTCCTATATATTCAATATGTGAGCAATTAACTTACTCTTTCTATTGTTACATGATATGGGGAAGATGAAGAATCAGCAGAGCATGTCCCCTGCCAGTGTCCACCACCAGTAAACAACAGGCAGCATATCTTGGGAAAGATATGAATATCAGCAACCTGCATCACAACAGAATCTGCAAGCTCTTCAGGCTTCTGAATTAGGTGGATGAGTGAATTGCTACAGAAGTATGCACAGTGGCCTCAGTGCAGATGGCACTATTCTCCACCCACCTTCCCATTATCTACATCATCAAGGTATTGTGTAAGCAATTCATTTCTGGATATTCAATATAATTAACTCTCTGTTTCTATTATAAGAGGATGTGGGGAAGATCAGCAAAGTATGTCCTCTGCCACAGTCCAGCACTAACAAACAACAGGCAGCATATCTTGAGAAAGATTCTACCTGACATGATGGACATTGGTAAACTACATCCCAACACAACTCTTAAGCTTTACAAACATGTAAAATGCATAGAGGAGTGAGTTGCCAAGGAGGTATGCACAATGGTCTCACTACAAGAGGATTTGGAGCAGATGGATGTATACTCCACCCACCTGCCAATAATCTACATGTCAAAGGTATTGTATACACAATTAATTCCTGTATATTCAATATTTGTGCAATTAACACATTATTTATATTGGTATAGGAATATTGTTGGAATATTTATCATATATTGGAGGACGTTCAGGCAACATTGCACATTTTGCAAAGGTTTCCATATGTAGTATTCAACAGTGGTGTACATGACACCATAATAAGGTAATCTATTCAATTATCTTCTCTACATTCAAGATGTGAACAAATTCATTGTTTTTATTGAACCAATATTTCATTTGTATGTATTTTTACAGATGGATCTTTGTGTAAAGATTCAAATGGTTGTTTCCGCAGCAGCTATATATGATATTGTGGTATCGTATAAACCATTTGTGTTGTGTTTATATCCATGTGGTCCAGTCTTTAACAATTTGTAGCTGTTGTTTTCTATTAAATCTCTTCTCTTGTTTGTTAATCTCCTTAATATTAAACTAACAATTTAATTCTTCAGACTCTTTCATGCTTTCTTTACATTGTTTCTTGATTATTTTATTTGGTTATGTTCATTGTTGGAGCAGGACTAAACCGTTGCGGGAGTAAAGTTTCGCTTTATTCCTCGTGTATAGTCGGTCCGTTGATGATTGGTTTTTATGACCAAGTTTCGAACCAAGGGAATAATGTACCTACTTTATTCCCCGTGTATGGTCGGTCCGTCGGAAATTGGTTTTTATGTCTACGTCAAACTGCGGGAGTAAAGTAGTCACTTTATTCCCTCAGTCTATGGTCGGCCCGCTGAGTAATGGTTTTTATAACTAAACAAAATTTCGGGGTTGGTTTTATGAACAATCACAAATACTAATTAGACGTATCATGACTTTGTGTTGGATGAATGCTTTGCTTTACATTTAATGGTTCACACATCCGTCTTATACTTATCATGTGTATCAACCGCGTATAAATTGGTCCTTATTGGTGCTTATTTTCGAGCCCACAAAATTGTCGAAAATCAGTACCAAGCCTATAGTCTTTGCACATTTTCAAGGTCCGGAATTGGCCGAAAAATAGTACCAAGACTATACTCTTTGCTTATTTTAAGTGCCTGAAATTGTGCGAAAATAGTCCCATTACTTTTCGAGTTATTCAACTTTGAAGAATGTTGCAATTTTTGCGAATTTTTCAAAGACTATAGTCTTAGTACATTTTTTCACTTTTTCAAAAATTGTTCAGGATTGTTTAGAATTGTTGTTTAAATCGTTAAGGGAATAATTCTGAATGAAACGCAACAAACATCAGTCAAAAAGTCCCATTACTTTTCGAGTTATTCAACTTTGCAGAATGTTGCGATTTTCGCGAATTTTTCAAAGACTATAGTCTTAATACATTTTTTGCACTTTTCCAAAAATTTTTCAGGATTGTTGAGAATTGTTGTTTAAATAATTAAGGGATTAATTCTGAATGAAACGCAACAAAAATCAGTCAATTATTACTTATATTTCTCGAGTTATTCAACTTTG